>JAUJEN010000018.1:0-54374 GCA_030448925.1 Citrus cavaleriei
CTAGACATGTATTGCTATATAGAACTGATTCTGCTTCTTTTCACTTGCAGCACTCTTCGGGCGCGATCTAACTGGCCTCGGCATTCAAGGTTATTTTGGTCATGGGCTGTGCCCAAGGCCTATTTTGTACACCGAGGTCAAAATGAAAGTCTTCTCTCCCCCATTCCGAGTCCGAGGGACTTAACTTGGCCAGCCTCACCACAAGGCTAAAGCCCACCCATTGTATTTTTCCTGATGATCAACCTGGCCCCGGCATTCTGGTAGTTATTTTAAGGTGGAAAAGAAGTGGCTCATTTTTTGGAGACACACGGAGGCTGTCAGAAGTCTCTCATTGGATTCCAGTCCAAGTGATTAACTTCCTAGCCCTAATTTCTGCCAAAGCCCACCTGGCCAGGGCTTTTACCATGGATTTAACTTGGCTCCCCGCATTCAAGTAGTTATTTTCATACAAAGCTCATGCTGCCCATTTTTGTTAGCTTGAGTCAGCTTTACAAGTCTTCGCTGCATTCGAAACCGGGCGACCTAACTTGGCCAGCCTCTAATTTCTGAAATCTAAAGCCCACCGGTTTGTGGGTTTTTCCGGCGGGACAACGGTCTTGGTATTCGGGCGGTTATTTTTGATCGCTGGAGTTGTGCTCAAGGCCCTTTTTTGGCACACTGGGGCTGTAAGTCTTCGCTTCTATTCCGGAACCGCGGACGAACTTGGCCAGTCTGCCCTCGTGCTAAAGCCCACCTGCTTTTGTGGCCTTTTCCGGCGGATTTCATCTTGGCTCCCGGATCGGCCAGGTTTTAAGCGCTCATAGTTTCAAGCGGCTTATTTTTTAGTAAACGGAGGCCGCCGCAAGTCTCGCCCATTCCGAGTCCGGTATGGACGTACTGGCCGGCCCCACCCCCTGCCAAAAGCTCACCTGCTTTTTGTATTTTTTCCAGATGACGGTTCTCGCATTTCATGGATATTTTTGGGCTGTGCCTGGGTAGCCCATTTTTTTTGGGTACACGAGTCAGCTTGAGTTCTGCCTATTCCGAGTCCGGGCGGATTAACTTGGCCTGCCCCACCTCTAAGGATAAAGCCCACCTGCTTGTATTTTTCCGAGGGATTGAACTTTGGCTCCCTGGGCATTCGGGCGGTTTTTTTGGCGCGGGCTGTGTCTTCAAGGCCTATTTTTTGGCACACGGAGGCCATTTCAAAGTCTCTCGCCATTCAGTCTGGCATTAAACACAGCCCCACCCCACATGTGCTTGATCTGCTGCTGGCCTTTTTTCCGATGGATTTAACTGTGTCTATTATTTTTAATGCTAAATGTGGCCTATTTTTTGCATATTTGAGCCTATTTTCTCAAACTTCACCCCATTCTCGAATCATGGATTGTCTCTCAGTCTTAATTTCTGCTGCTAAAGCCCACCCGCTTTTCGTGGTTTTTCCGATGGATTTAATCAATTCTTAAGACTGGTTGCTACAGGTTTGGGGCGCCACAGCCTGCTGCCTATTTTTTTGGGCTAATAGAGGTCAGTCAGAAAGTCTTTCCCCATTCATAGTCCTGCTGGATTGAATTTGGCCAGTCAGACCACTCAAGGCGAAGCCCACCTCTTGGCTCTTTTTCCGATGGATTTAACTTAGCCTGCATTTGGCAGTTATTTTGGGCCTCGGCTGTGCTCGGCCTATTTTTTGGTTTCCACGGAGGCTGGTCAGAAAAGTCTCTCGCCCATTCCGAGTCCGGGCTGGAGGAATATAAGCAGCTCCTAGACTCTCTAAGGCTAAAGCCCACCCAGTTTTTGTGTCTGGTCGCATGTAACTTGTATCCTCGGCATTCATGGTTTTTATTAGCTGTGCCTGCTGGGCCTATTTTGCACACGGAGGCGCTTGCAAAGTCTCTATTCAGATTCCAAGGACAACTTTGGCCAGCCTTTAATTCTCTACAGTTAAAGCTCACCCATTTTGTATTCTTTTTCCGATGGACGAATTCTGGCTCTCTGCACTAGCGGCTTTTTGGGCACGGCCAGTTCACGCTCATTTTTTTTTGGTACACGGAGGTCGGGCCAGAAAGTCTCTCTACTATCTGGTCCGCGGACGAATTGGCCAGCCCTTTAATTTCATAGCTAAAGCCCACCCGCTTTTGTGGCTTTTCCGATGGATTTAACTTGGCTCCCGGCATTCAAGGTTATTTTTGACGCCAGCTCGAGGCTATTTTTTGACATCGCTGGAGGTCATTTCACAAAAGTCTCGCCCCATTCCGAGTCCCAAGGGATTTAACTGGCCAGCCCCTACCCCTCAGCCCACCCGTTTTTGTGGCCTTTTTCTCCATGGATTTAATCCTATTCCTCGGCATTCGGCGGTTTTGTTTGCTGGCCAGCCATGGCCTATTTTAGTATTAACGAGGTCAAGCAAAGTCTCGCTTTCATCTCGAAGTCCGGCGGACGAACTTGGCTAGCTCCATTCCACTCAAGTTAAAGCCCACCGCTTTTTGGCCTTTTTCCGGCTGGATTTAACTTGGTTCTCAAGACCATGTTATTTTGGGCGCTGGCTGTGCCTCATTTTTTGCACACGGAGGCTCACACAGTCTCGCTTCCCATTCTGAGTCCTGGGCGGATGAACTTGCCCAATTTCACCCCAAAGGTCAGCCCACCCATGCAGGGCTTCTTCCGATGGACAAACTTGGCCCTGCATTCGGCAAAGATTTTGGGCATTACTTTGAGGACCGCTTGCAGTCTCGACCATTCCGAGTCCGGCGGATGAAACTGGCTGGGCCCTCTAATTCCCCTATGGCTAAAGCCCTCTGCTTGTGGCCTTTTTTCCGATGGATCTAACATGGCTAGCCCCACTCCCTGCTGCCAGTAGCCCACCTATTTTGTGCCTTTTCCAATGGATTTTAACTTACCTCAAATCAGGCGTTTTAAAAGCGTTGTGCCCGCGCCTATTTTGGCACACGGAGGCCGATCGCAGTTCGCTTCCATTCCGGTGTCCGCGGATCGAACGGCCAGCCTCCCACCTCAAGGCTAAACTCACCCATTTTGTGGCCTTTTTCCATGGATTTAACTTGGCTCCCCGGGCATTCAAGAAGTTTTGGGCTGTGCCTGCGGGGCTCATTTTTGTTACAGCACGGAGGCCAGCCGCAAAGTCTCATCCCCATTCCGCTGAAGTCCGCAGACGAACTTGGCTAGCCCTCCCACCACCTTGCCAGCTTCCACCCGCTTTTGTGGCCTTTTTCCGATGGACGAATTTGGCTCCTTGCATTCTGGCGGTTTTTTGGCGCGGTTGTGCTCAGGCCTATTTTGCACACACGGGTGCCGGCCAGAAAGTCCTTCGCCCCATTCTGAGTCCGGGCGGACGAATCCTACAGCCCTAATTTCAAGGCTATAGCCCACCCATGGCCATTTGGGGTTTTGGGAGAGGCCTGGCGCTATTTTTGTACGCGCCAGCTCAAGGCCTATTTGCATACACGGAAGTCAGCCAGAAGTTGGCTTCTATCTTGAGTCCTATGGATTTAATCTTGCACAGCCCTAATTTCAAGGCTAAAGCCCACCTGCTTTTTGGGCTATTTTTCCGCTTGGGGTTTTGGGACGCAGGCCTTCTGTTTTGGCTTACAAGACAGCCCGCGCTGTTCTTGCACACGGAGGCTGCTCTGCAGTCTCAGCCCCATTCCCGAGTTCAAGTGGATGTGAACTGGCCAGCCCCACCCCCTCAAGGCTACAGCCCACCTGCTTTTGTGGTCATTCGATGGATTTAACTTGTCTCTGTAAGATTCGAAGTTATTTTGGGCGCTGGCCAGTTTACTGCCTATTTTTTGGTATTATTTGAGCCTGGGCTTTCAGAAAGTCTCGCCTCATTCCAAGTCCGAGGACGAACTTGGCCAGCCCCACCACCCAAGGCCAGCTCACCTGCTTTTTGTGGCCTTTTTTCCGATGGAGGAACTCTGGCTCCCTGCACTGGCGTTATTTTTGGGCGCCAGTTGTGCCCGTAGCCCATTTTTGGCATTACTGAAGCCGCTTCTAAAGTTCATTCCCCATTCGAGTCCATGGACGAATCCTGGCCAGCCCCTAATTCCCACACAGTTTCACCCGCTTTCAGGCCATTTCTTCCATGGACAAACTTGGCCTCAGTACCAGAGCTTTAAGCGCTTGTGCCCACACTGTTTTAAGTACACGAGGTTGGCTGCAATCTCGCCGATTCTGAGTCCCATGGACGAATCCTGGCTACCCCACCTCAAAGGCTATAGCCCACCCGGTTTTGTATTATTTTTCCGCTTTTTTGGACGAGGCCTTCGAGGGCTTATTTCATGCGTGAGCTGTGCTCATGCCAATTTTTGGTAATACTGAGGTCAGCTTTTGCAATGTCTCACCATTCCGAATCATGATTTATCCTGGCCAGAGCTAATTTCTGCTTCAAATTTCACCTTGCTTTTGTACCTTTTTCCGATGGATTTAACTTGGCTCCCCAGATTCTGCAGTTATTTTGGAGCGGCTGTACCAGAGTCTATTTTGGCACATTTGAAGCCGCCTCAGAAAGTCTTTCTTGCTCCCATCTGAGTCCGTTGATGGAATCCCAGCCAGCTCCCATTCCCCCAAGGCTAAAGCTTCCCACCTGGCCAGGGCTATTTTCCATGGATTTAACTTGGCCCCGGGTATCTGGTTGTTTTTTAGTTACACAGTTCTCACGTCAGAGTTTTACATACAGAGTCACTGAAAGTCTCACGATTCTGAGTCCAGCGATTAATCTCACAGCCCACCCCCTGAGGCGCTATAGCCTCCACCCGCTTTTTGGCCATTTTTCCATTGCTTGGACAAATGCATTCTGCATTCGGGCCATGTGATTTTGGGGAGCTGCTGTGTTTTGTTTATTTCACACGAAGCCGGGCTGAAAGTCTTGCCTATTCGAACTGCTGGATTTAACTTTGGCTAGCCCACCCCTGGTTAATAAAGCCTCCATTCATTGGTGGGCCATTTTCCGATGGATTTAATCCTGGCTCCCCGGCATTCGGGCGGTTTTTTTGCTGGCCAGTTCAGCCTGTTTTGGCACACAGAGGCCGCCTTCTGCAGTCTCCCCATTCTGAGTTCATGACCATCTCACGCCAACCCCACCCCTAGTTACAGTGCCCACCCGTTTTACTGGGGTTTTAGACGAGGCCTGGGACTTATTTTTGGTTTAGCCGTGTCTACAAGCCAATTCTTATATTACTTGATGTCAATACAAAGTCTCTTAATTCGAATGTCCGTGGATTTAATCCTGGCCAGCTCCTAATTCTCAAGGCTATGACCTGTTGTGGGTCCCATGACTTAACTTGGTCTACTTATCGATAATATTTTTAAATACCAAGGCCTATTTTTTGGTAATAATTTGATATTGCGAAAGTCTCATTTACCTGGTCTCATGGATTTAAATTGGCCAGCCACACTTCTGCTAAAGCCCACCCACAGCAGGGCCTTTTTTCCGATGGATTTAACTCATTCATGGGTATCTGGGCGGTTATTTTGGACGCACAGCTCCAGTTTATTTTTGCACGCGGAGGCTGCCATGTGTCTCCCCATTCCGGTCTGCAGATTTTAACTGAAGCAGCTCACCAAGCAAAGCCCACCACAGGGCTTTTTCCGATGGATTTAACTTGGTTCTTCGTATTCGGAAGGGTTTTGTTTCAAGGGCTTGTCCATGGGCCTATTTTGGTATTATTGAGGCCGCTTTCGGAAGTTCTACCTATCTGAGTCCGTGACGAATCCTTGGCCAGCCCTAATTTCTAAGCGTCTGGAAGCCCAACTGCTTTGTGGCCTTTTTCCTCGATGGATTTAACTTGGTCTCTTCGGTATTCAGATATGGCTTTTTAAATGTTTTCATGGCCATTTTTAGTACATCGAGTTGCTGGCAAGTCCTGCCTCATCTTAGTCCAAGGATTTGTCCTGGGCCAGCTCCCACCCACTAAGGCTAAAGCTCACCAGTTAGCAATGCCCATGGATTAACTCATCTCTATCGCGAAGAGTTTTTGGGCGCCAAGCATTCATGACTATTTTGGCACATGGAGGGCGCCAGATAGTCTCGGCCTCTGCATTCCGAGTCCGGCGGATTTTAACCTGGCTCCACCACCTAAGGCTAAAGCCCACCTGGTTGTACTTTTTCCAGGATCAATCCTCATTCCTTTAAAGATTCGGGCGGTTATTTGGGTGCGCCTGTCCTGTGCCTATTTTTGGCACACCGAGTGCACTGCATAGTCCTCTCTATCTGAAGTCCGTCATGGATAAACTTGCCAGCCCCACCACCCAAGGCTAAAGCCCATCTGCTTGTGGCCTTTTTCCGATGGATTTAACCTTGGGCACCCTGCAGACTGGAGCTGCTTTTAAGTGCTGTGCCCAAGGCCTATTTGGTACATTGAGGCTTCGCAAAGTCTCGCCCCATTCCGAGGTCCAAGGATTTAATCCTGCACAGCTCCCACTCACCCAAGTGCCAGCCCAACCGCTTTTAGGCTTTTCCGATGACGAACTGGCACGTCAAGACTGGCTTTTATTTTGGGAGCGGCTGTGTCGTAGCCCATTTTTTGCACACGGAACGTCACTGCAGTGTTCCCATCTAGTCCGCTGACTAATCCTGGCCAGCCTCCCTAATTTCTGGCCAAAGCCCCACCTGCTTTTGTGTAGCCATTTTCTTCCATGGATTAACCTGGCTCCCGGGCATCTCTGGCGTTGTTTTTGGGATGGGCAATGCCCAAGGCCTGTTTTTTGGTAACACAGCTGCCCAAAGTTCACCATTCTGAACCGGGCGCACGAATCTCTGGCCAACCCCACCCCCCAAGGCTATAGCCCACCCGGGTTTTGGCCATTTTTCCGCTGGTGGGTTTTGGGACGAGGCTCTGGGATTCTAGCCATGAGCTGCTCATACAATTTTTGCATGGATTGGCCACAAAGTCTCGTCACCCCATTCCAGTCCCATGGATTTAACTTAGCCAGCCCCACTTTGGCACCTGCTTTTGTGGCCTTCATGGATCGAATCAGCCTTCCACGGTGGTCAGTAGTTATTTTTAGTAATGCCTGGCTTGCACAATGGAGGCTTTGTGTTCAGCCTCATTCCGGTCCGAAGTGGATTTAAATTGCCAGCCTCAATTTCCCCAGCATTAAAGCCCACCTGCTTGTGGCTGCCTGGCGATCTAACTTGGCTCCTGCATTCGGCGCGGTTATTTTGCTGGGTTATCTCATGATCTATTTTGCACACGGAGGCGCCAGACAGTCTCGCCATTCCGAACCAAGTGATTTAACTCTATTTGCCCCACTTCAAAGGGCTAAAGTTTCCACCCTGCTATGTGGCTTTTTTCCATGGATTTAACTTGGTCTCTGGCATTCGGTATGTTATTTTTGGTGTGTATGTCCTGGGTATTTATTTTAGATATTGAGTGCTGGCATAGTCTGCCTTCATTCGAGTCCAAGGATTTAATCTTGGCTAGCCCCACCACTCAAAATAAAGCCCACCAGCTGTATTCTTTCCTGATGGACGAACTTTGCACCCCGCATCTGGGAAGGCTTGCTGGCTGTACTGCGTCTATATTTTACATGAGCCCCTGCAGTGTCTCATTTCATCTCCATGTCCTGGGATTTGTCTTGGCCAGCTCCGACTCCCAAGGCTAACTACCACCCGGCCAGCGATGCTTTCCCATGGGATCTAACATGGTACCTCAAGCATTCGATTTGTTATTTTAAGGCTAACCAAGGGCCTATTTTTTTAAAAAATGAGACGCTGCAAAGTCTCCCATTCCGAGTCCGCGGACGAACTTGGCCAGCCCCACCCTGGCCAGCTTCCACCCGCTTGCGGACTTTCCATGGACGGAACTGGCTCGCATTCGGGCGGTTATTTTGCTGGCTGTGCCTGGCTGGTTTTATTTTTGGCGACGATAGTCAGTAATGCAGTGTCACTCTCATTCCGAATTGGATTTAACTTGCCAGCCCCTAATTTCTGTGCTAAAGTTTCCACTCTGCTAGGCCTTTTTCCGATGGATTTAACTTCATTCCTCATGTTAGGCGTGCTGGCTGGTGCAGCTGTGCTCAAGGGTCTATTTTTTGCATGATTTGAGGTCACGTAGTGTCTCCTTCTATCTTTGTCCATGATTGAACTTGGCTTTTCAAATTCCCCACCACTCCAAGGCTGTGCTCACCTGGCTAGGTTCAGTTGGATTTAACTAAATTGCATCTGGTAGGAAAGATCTTTAGGCTGGCTGTGTCTGAAGGCTCATTTTGAGCCATCGGAGGCTGCCTGCAGCGGCCTATCTGAAGCCTGGGTGACTAATCCTCGGCCAGCTCCCACTACCAAGGCTTAAAGCCCACCTGCTTTTAGCCTTTCCAGGATGAACTTGATTCCCTGCACCAAGGTTATTTTTGGCTGCCACAACTTAGGCTCATTTTGCAAAACGGAGCACCGTATGGAATCATTTCTCATTCCGAGTCCCATTGGACGAATCTCTGGCTATCCCTATCACCCAAGGTATAAAGCCCACCTGTAATATTCACGGATTAACTTGGCACCTCGGCATTCTGGTTTATTTTTTAAGGCTGTGCCTGCTGGCCTATTTTGCACACGGAGGCTTCCCAAAGTCTCTTCGCCCCCATTCCGAGTCCAAGGGATTTAACCGGGCTAGCCTCACTCCCCAAGGCTAAAGTTTAGCTGCTTTTTTGTGGGTTTTTCCGATGGACGAACTTTGGCCTCAGCATCTGGGCGGTTATTTTATGCTGGCCAGGTCTCAAGGGCCTATTTTTTGGCACACGGAGGCCGCCTGCAAAGTCTCGCGCCCATTCCGGGAAGTCCGGCGCGGATCAAACTGGCACAGTCTGGTCTCAAGGCTGCCTGCTTTGTGGCCTTCCATGGATTAACTTCTCCTGCAATCACATAAGTATTTTGGCTTCATTGTGCCCAGATCCTATTTTGGCACATCGGAGGTTGCAAAGTCTCTCGCCCCATTCGAACCGGCCAGACGAATTTTGGCCAGCCCCTACCCTCAAGCATGTGTTTCTCCAACGTTTTGGGCCATTTTCCGCTTGGGGGTTTTGGGACGGGCTCCTGGGCTTATTTTTGGGCACCAGCTACTCAGCACACTTAGATGCCGCCTGAAAGTCTCGGCCTCTGTCTGAGTCCCAGCACAATTTTGGCCAGCCCCACTTCTCATGCCAAAGCCCACTGCTTTTTGTACTTTTTCCGATGGATTCAATCCACGCCTACCGGCATTCAAGGGTTATTTTGGCGCATGTTCCTGCTGCCTATTTTTGGTGAATACACGGAGGGCGCTTTATGTCTCTTCGGCCTATCTGAGTCCGGCGGATTTAACTGGCTAGCTCCCATCACACAAGGCTAAAGTTACTACCTGCTGGTTAATCTGATTTCTTCTTTCCATGGATTTAACTTGGCTACCTGTAGCATTCAAGTAGTTATTTTAAGGGCCAAGCAAACTGCGCTATTATTTTGGCAATACGGAGGCCGCTTTAAGAGTCTCTTCACTCTCATTCCGAGTCCCATGGACGAACTTGGCTACTCCTCACTCCTAAGGCTAAAGCACCTGCTTGCAGGGCTATTCTTTCCGATGGATTAACTTGGCAATCTACCCCCGCATTCAAGGGGTGTTATTGGCTTTGGGCGAGGCTGTCCTGCTCAAGGCCCTATTTTTGGCACACTGAGGCTGCTCAGTGTCTTTCACCCCATTCCGAGTCCGTGGGATTAATCCTTGGCCAGCCCGACCACTTCCACAAGGCTAAAGCCCACCTGCTAGGTCTTTTCCGATGGATTTAACTTGCACGCCCGGGCATTCGGGGTTTATTTTTTGGGCACGCTGCTGTACCAAGCCTAGCCTATTTTTGGCACACGGAGGACGCCAAGTCTTCGCCATCTCCAGTCCGTGACTTAACTTGGCCAGCTCCGATCTCCCCACAAGAGCTTAAGCCCATCCGCTGTGTGAGACTCCTCCTCCTGGCTGGATGGACGAATCACGCCTGCATTCGGCTGTTGTGGACTTTTATGGCTGCCTCCTGCTGCCCAAGCTTTTACACATTTGAGGTTGCCAGAAAGTCTCGCCCCATCTCAAGTCCATGGATTTAATCCTAGCTCCCCACTTAAGGCTGCCAAAGCCCACCAGCCAGGGCCTTTTTCCCATGGATTTAACTTGGCACCCCGCATTCGGGCGGTTATTTTGCTGCTGGCCAGCCTGGCTGCCCATTTTTTGGCACACGGAGGTCAGGGCCTTCCCAAAGTCTCACTCTATCTCCGAGTGAACCAAGGATTAATCCTGGCCAGCCTCACCCCCCAAGGCTAAAGCCTTTAGCCGCTTTTTGTGGCCTTTTTCCATGGACGGTCAGCTTCGCTGCATTCGGGCAGTTATTTTTAGATGCTGGGCTGTGCCCATGGCCTATTTTTTGGCACACACGGAGGTTGGCCTCAAAAGTCTCGCCCATTCCGAAGTCCTGGTGGATGAACTTGGCCCCCCACACTAAGCCCGCTCAAGCCAGTTCAATCACCTGCTTGTGTCCTTTTTTCCGATGGATCTAACTTGCACGCCGGCATTCTGGCTGTTATTTTTTGTGCCCACAGGGTCGGTATTTTTTACACTTGAGGACGCCTGCAAAGTCTCTCGCTTTATTCCGAAGTCCGCTGGATTTAACTTGGCTATCAGCCCTTACTCCCCAAGGCTAAAAGCCCACCACAGGCCTTTTTCCGATGGATCTAACTTGGCACCCTGCATTCGGAGTTTATTTTGCTGCTGTGCTCATGCCGTTTATTTTTTGGCACACGAGGTCTGCCCCAAAGTCTCGCTTCC
Organism: Citrus cavaleriei; assembly: GCA_030448925.1. NCBI lineage: Eukaryota > Viridiplantae > Streptophyta > Magnoliopsida > Sapindales > Rutaceae > Citrus > Citrus cavaleriei. Next base: position 10,767 of record JAUJEN010000018.1, read on the forward strand.
CCATCTGAGTCCGGCGGATGAACCGGGCCAGCCTAATTCTCTGGGCCCAAGGCTAAAGCTGCTGCTGTGGCTTTTTCCGATGGATGACTACCTTTGGCTCCCCGCATTCGGGCGTGTTGAGTTTTTATGCCACAGTCAAGGCCTATTTTTTGCACACGGAGGCCGCTGTCAAAGTCTCATTGCATTCCGAGTCCGTGGGCCACGAACTTAAAGCTGGCCAGCCCAATCTACTCTAAAAGTCTACCTGCTTGGTGGCCTTTTTCCTCTGGACGAACTTGGTACGCCCACTCACCATGCTTTATTTTGACGCTGATTAGCGTAGGCTGTGCTCATGCCTCATATTTGCACACGGAGGCTGCTGCAGAAGTCTCGCCTATTCCGAGCCCGGTGGATTAACTTGGCCAGCCTGACCTTCCACACAAGGCTTCCAACTCCAACGTAAGATTTTTGTATGCTCCATGTGGATGGCACATTTGAACGAACTGGCGCAACTGGCGGTGCTGCTATTTTTGGGCTGCTGCTGTGTCCATGGGGGCCTATCTTTTGGCACACGGAGGACGCTCAGTAAGAAGTCTTCTCATTCTGAAGTCCAACGGATTTAATCTTGGCCAGCCCCACTCACCCAAGGCTAAAGCCCACCCGCTTTTTCCTGCCATTTTTCCGATGGATTTAACTGGGCACGCTGCATCTGGTGGTTATTTTGGCTGCTGTGCTCATGGCCCTATTTTTGAGACATCGAGGACGCTTTAAAGTCTCGGCCCTATTCCAGTCCGCGGATTTAACTTGGCATGCCCTGATCCAGTTTCCAATTTGCTAAAGCTTCCACCTGCTTTTGTGGCCATTATCCGATGGACGACCTTCGCTCCCCGGCATTCGTGCTGTTATTTTTGCTGCTGTCCCATGCTGCTCTATTTTTATACACGGAGGGCGCCAGACAGTCTCGCCCCATCTCCCGAGTCCCATGCCATGGATTTAATCCTGGCTAGCCCCACCACCCAAGCAAAAGCCCACCTGTTTTTGTAGGCTTTTTCCCATGGATTAACTTCAGCCCCTGCATTCAAGCGGGGAGATGAAGTGCTGGGCTGTCCTGCTGCCTAATTTTGGCATTACCTGAGGGGCGCCTCGCACAGTCTCGCACCCCATTCCGAGTCCCAACAGCGGACGAACTTCTTGGCCAGCCCCACCACCCAAGGCTAATGCACACCTGTTTTTGTGGCCTTTTTCCGATGGACCTAACTTGCACCTCGGCACTGGCAGTTCATTTTTTTATGCTGTGTCCATGGTCATGCCTAGTTTTTGGCACACGGAGGCTGGGCCAGAAAGTCTCTCGGCTCTATTCCGAGTCCTCATGGCGACCATTAACTTGGCCAGCCCCACCCTCTAATTCTAAGGCTAAAGCCCACCCATTTTTTTCAGGTGCCTTTTTCCCATGGATTTAACTTCGGCCTCCCTATTCACTGGCGAAAGATTCAAGGAAGATATTTTAGCGCTGTGCTCATGTCCTATTTTTGCACACGGAGGACGCCTGTCTCGCCTCCATTCTGAATCCTGACGAATCCTGGCTAGCCTCCACCCACCCAAGGCTAAAGTCCACCTGCTTTTTTATGGTCCTTTTTCCATGGACGAACTCCTGCACCCCGGCATTCGGGGTTATTTTGGTACGGCTGTGATCATGCCTATTTTTGCACACGGAGGTCGCTTCCTAGAAGTATCGCCTATCTGTCCCGAGTCTTATGGATTTAACCGGGCCATCCCAACCCCACAAGGCTAAAGCCCACCTGCTTTTTGTGTATTTTTTCCGATGGATTTGAACCTGCACCCCGGGTATTCGAGGGGGTTTATTTTTGGGCGCTGACCAGCTCAGCCCAGGGCCTATTTTTTGCACATCGGAGGTTGCCTCCAAGTCTCACTTCCCATCTGAAAGTCCATGGATTAACTGGGCCAGCTCCCCACCCTGCTCAAGGGCTAAAGCCCATTGCTGCTTTTTGTATTTTTCCGATGGATTTAACTGGTCCCTCGCATCTTGGCATGGCATATTTTTACAAGGTTCATGCCTATTTTTGGCACAATTTATACAGCTCGGTGTCTCAATTTCCATTCCAAGTCCGTGGATTTAATCCTTGGCCAGCTCCGACCCTACAAGGCTAAAGCCCACCTGCTTTTAGGGCTTTTTCCGATGGACGAATCCTTGCACGCCCGCATTCAAGGTTAAAGAGCTTTTGCGCTGTACTCATGCCTATTTTTGTACACGGAGGACGCCTGAAGTCTCTACTTCATTTCGAGTCCGGGCGGATTAATCCTGGCCAGCTCCCCACCCCAAGGCTAAAGCCGACCTGCTTGTGGCTTTTTCCGATGGATTTAACTGGCCCTTCTCCCATGGCGGTTATTTTTACATGCCTGCTGTCCTATTTTTTATGGTCAAGGCTTGAAAAAGTCTCTTTCGCCCCATTCCGAGTCCTCATGGACGAATTTAGCTAGCCCCACCACCTGAAGTCTACAAAGCCCACCTGCGCTTTTTGGTGGGTTTTTTCGGATGGATTTAACTTGGCTTCCCAAGATTCAAGGTTATTTTAGGCGTATGTGCCCCATGCCTATTTTTTGGTAGACATCGGAGACGGGCTTGCAAAAGTCTCGCCTATCAATCCAAGTGGATTTGAACTTGGCCAGTACCCCATGCATTTCTAAGGCTAACCTTTTCCATCACGAACCTTGGGTCCCATCTCAGGCGGAAGAGTTTTTTTGCTGGCTTTTGCTCATGGCCTGTTTTTGGCACACGGAGTCGGTCGCAGTCTCGCCTCTATCTTAGTCCGAGTGGACGAACTTTGGCCAGCCTCAATTTCAAGGCTGCTAGCCCAACTGCTTTTTGGCCATTTTCTGGGGTGTTTTGGGAAGCAGGCCTCGGGATTCTATTTTTTTGGGGCGCGTTGTGCCTGGGCCATATTTTTTTGGTACACGAGAGACCTCATAAAGTCTCGTCCCATTCTGAGTCCGCGGATTTGTCTCGCCCCCACTCCCACTACCTGCTAAAGGCTATAGTCCCACCGTTCGGTTTCCAGGGCTATTTTCCGCTGGGGGTTTTAGACTAGGACCCTTCGCATGGGGTTATTTTTGCGCCTGCTGTCCTATGCCTATTTTTGTCCGCCAGACAGTCTCTTCAAGCCCCATTCCGGAGTCCATGGATTTGAACTTGGCCAGCCCCACCACCCAAGGCCAAACCCCACCTGCTTGGTGGCCTTTTTCGGATGGACTTAACTTGCTCCTGTATTTGGGTTATTTTTGACGCACAGGCCTGCCAGCCCGCGGCCTATTTTTGGCCTATTACATCGAGGCTGGGCCAAGAAGTCTCACCCCATTCTGAGTCATGGATTGAACTTGGCTAGCCCAATTTCTGCTAAAGCCCACCCATTTTTGTGGCCTTTTTCCGATGGATTTGTCTCTGGCCCCCGGCATCTAAGATTTTTGGCGCGCCATTATTTTTGCTCAGAGGAGGCTGGCATGGAGGCCGCCTCGGTCTCGCTTTCTATCTCCAGTCCCAAGGACGAACTTGGCCAGCTCCCACTCCCCTGGGTTGGCTATAGCCCACCTGCTTTTTTCCATTTTTCCGCTTGGGGTTTTAGCGAGGCCTTCGGGGCTTATTTTAGGGGCGGCTTTCGATCTATTTTGGCAACATCGGAGGTCACTGCAGTCTCAGCTATCATTCCTAGTCCGGGACGATGAATCGCTTTCAGCCCCACTCCACAAGGCTAAAGCCCACCTGCTGGTGGCCTTTTTCTGATGGACGAATCCTATTCTAGCATTCGGGTTAGCTTTGGGTGGCACGGCTGCTCAAGGCCCATTTTTTTTGGCTCATACAGAGGCTTTCGAAGTTGCAACTCGCCTCATTCTGAGTCCGGCAGATTTAACTTGGCCAGCCCTAATTTCACCACCTCACATGCTTTCCACCCACCGCCAGGGTTTTTTCGATGGATTTAACTTTGGCTCCCCGTATTCCGGGCGTTATTTTTGACATGTGCCAGCCTGGTGGCCTATTTTTTGCTAATTCTGAGGCCGTCAGCCAAGTCTTCTCCGGATTCCAGTCCGGACGGGTTGGCCAGCCCCACTACCTGCACCCACAGCTTTTTCACCTGTTGGGCCTTTTTTCCGATGGATTTAATCTCAGCCTTCGCATTCGGCGGGGTTATTTTTGGGCTGGCCTGTGCCCGTGCCTATTTTTTTGGCATACGGAGGCCGCAATGTCTCGGGCCTCTATTACCGAGTCCGGCGGATTTGGTTCTGGCCAAAATTTCACAGCCTCACCCCAAGGCTATAAATTTCCTTCCACCTGCTTTTTGTGGCCATTTTTCCGATCGCAATTTGGGGCGCAGGCTTCAGGCTTATTTTACGCAAGGCTGTTCATGCCTATTTTTGGCACACGGAGGCTGCCAGGTAAGTCTCGCCCATTCTATCGAAGTCCGGGCGGATGAACTTGGCCAGCCCCACTTCAAGGCTAAAGCGACCTGCCAGGGTCTTTTTCCACGGATGGGATTTAACTTCTGGGTCCCCGGCATTTTGGAGGTTAATATTTTTACGTGGGCCAAGCGGGCTGAGCATCAAGCAGCCTATTTTTTTGGTACACGGAGACGGGGTTTCTGCAGAAAGTCTCACCTCTATTCCGAAGTCCGGGCGTGGATTTAGAATCCTGGCTGGCCAGCCCCACCTGCAAGGCTATAGCCCACCGGGTTTTTGGGCCATGCTGGGCTGGGGGTTTAACTGGGACGCAGGTACTGCATTCAGGCGAAGATTTTGGGCGGGCTGTGCCCGCGCCTGCCTTTTTTGGCAAGCCATCGGGAGGTCGGCTCTACAAAGTCTCGCTCTTCCATTCCGAGTCCGTGGACGAACTTGCTTTCAGCCTCTAATTCCACTTCAAGTCTAGTTTCTCCACCCACATGTCACCATGGTCAACTTGGCTCCACTGCACAAGGCGGTTATTGTTAAGGCGTGGCTTTGTTCATGGCCTATTTCTGGCACACATTTGAGGTCATACAGAAGTCTCATTCTCCATTCGCGTCTGGTGGATTAATCCCACAGCCCCACCTCTACATGGCTAAAGCCCACCTGCTTTTGTCAGCTTTTTCTCCGATGGATTTAACTTGGCTCCCCTGCATTCAGCATTTATTTTTATGCCACAGCTCTAATTTGCATATTTGGCACACGGAGGTCAGCTTGCAGAGTCTCGCTTCTATTCCGAGTCCAGCGGGATTTGGCCAGCCCCACCCCCAAGGCTAAAGCGCACCTGCTTTTTGTGGTTCGATGGATCTAACTTGGCTCCCAGCATCTGGAGTTTGAGCTGACGGCTGTGCCCATGGACGGCTTTTTGCACACGGAGGTCAGCCGCAGTCTCGCCTCTCATCTGAGTCCATGGACGAATCACAGCCCCACCCCCCAAGGCAATAGGCCACCCGTATTTTGGCCATTTTTCCGCTGGGGGTTTTTGCGACGCAGGCCTTCGGGCTTATTGGCTGTGCTCATACACCCTATGGCACACGGAGGCAGCTTGCAAGTCTCGGCCCCATTCCGAGTCCGGCGGATTTAACTTGCCAGTCTCCCATTCCAGTCCCATGGATTAACTTTGGCCAGCCCTAATTTCTATATTATAGCCACCGGTTTTTGGCCATTTTCATTGGGGGACGAGGCCTGGGGTTTTTTTTACACAGTTCACAAGCACTTCTTGCACACGGAGGTTGGGCTTTGCAAAGTCTCGCCTTCATCTGAAGTCCCATGGATTTAATCCAGGCCAGCCCTAATTTCCCCAAGGCCAAAGCCCACCTGCTTTTGTGGTCTTTTTTCCTGGATCTAACTTGGCTCCTCAAGACTGGCGGTTATTTTTGGGCGCGGCTGTGCCTGCTCCCTATTTGGGACACGAGGTCAGCCTGCAAAGTCTCGCCTCTATTCCGAGTTCAAGCGGATTCAATCCTGGCCAGCCTCCCACTTCTACAAAGCAAAAGCCCACCTGCTTTTGTGGCCTTTTTCCACATGGACGAACTTTGGCCCTCGCACTACGTGTTATTTTTTAGCTACAGCTCACAGCCACGCCAGGCCACCAGCCGCTGCTAAGTCTCCCCATTTTAGTCCCAAGGATTAACTTGGCCTGCACTCCCTGCTGCTAAAGCCCACCCATTTTTGTGGCTCTTTTCCGATTGATTTAATCTTATACCTGCATCTGGCGGTGTTATTTTGCTGCTGCCCAAGGGCCTATTTTTTATATTACATTTGAGGCCGGGCCAAGAAGTCTCACCCCATTCCGAAGTCCGGCGGATTTAATCTGGCCAGCCCTTACCCCTGCTAAAGCTCACCCATTTTTGTGGTTTTTTCCGATTGATTTAATCTGGCTACCTGCATTCAAGGGAGATGTGAAGCTGCTGTTCCTTAAGGGCTCTATTTTGCACACGGAGGCCGCTGCAAAGTCTCACCCCATTCCGAGTCCAAGGGATTAACTTGGCCAGCTCACTTCTCAGCACAAAGCCTGCTTTTTGCCTTTTTCATGGATTTAACTTGGCTCTGGGCCTGCATTTATTTGGAAGTGCTTTTGTCTACTATATTTAAATGGAGGTTGCAGAGTCTCTCGCCTCATTCTGAGTCCGGGATTTGACGAACTTGGCCAGCCCTGCACTTCCTGCTGCCAAAGCGCACCTGCCAGGCCTTTTTTCCGATGGACGAATCCTGGTTTCGCATTCGAGGTTATTTTGGCCATGGGCCAGTTATGCCTATTTGGCACACGGAGGCTGCCGCAGTCTCGCCCATTCCGAGTCCGGGCGGATTTAATCTCACAGCCCCACCTCCTGGCGCTTATAGGCCACCGTATTTGGCCATTTTTCCTGGGGGTTTGGGACGAGGCCTTCGGGGTATATTTTGGCACACTGAGGCCGCCTCAGAGTCTCACCTCATTCGAGTCCGGGCGGATTTAATCCTGGCCAGCCCCCACCTCATAGCTAAAGCGACCTGCTGCGGCCTCCATGGACGGCACCTGCTCCCCGCATTCGGGTGGTTATTTTGGGCTGGCTGGTGCCTGCTGCCTATTTTTTGCACATGAGGTCAGCCGAAATCTCGGGTCTCCCCATTCCGAACCGCGGATTTAATCCCACAGCTCCCACCTCCCTCAAGGCTAAAGCCACTGCTTTTTGTCGCTCGATGGATTTAACCTGGCCTCTGCATTCAAGATGATTTTAAGTTAGCTGTTTATGGCATATTTTTTTGGCACACGGAGGCCGTCATAGGAGTCTTCTATTCCGAGTCCCAAGGATTTAACTTGGCCAGCCCTCCCAATTTTTTTCATGTATTGCTATGTTCATCCGATTCTGCTTCTTTCACTTGCAGCACTGGATGGATTTAACTTGGTTCCCTGCATTCGGCATTTATTTTTGGGCGCTGCTGTTTCCACGTGCATAGTTTTAAGTACACGGAGGCCACTCGCAGTCTCGCCCCATTCCGCAGGTCCTGGGCGGATTTAACTTGGCCAGCCCCACCCCCTGCTAAAGCCCACCCGTTTTTGCTGGCTTTTTCCGATGATCAACTTGGCTCCCCTTCGCATCTGGCATTTATTTTGGCCAAGGGTGCCCACGGGCATATTTTTGGCACACGGAGGCCGCCGCAGAGTCTCGCTCTGGCCCGAGTCTCAAGGATTTAACTGGCGAGCCCCACCCCTGCTGGCCAAAAGCCCACCTGCCAGGCCTTCTTCCGGCGGACTCCAACTTGGCTCCCCGGCATCTGGAGGTTATTTTTAGCTGCCAAGGCTGTGTTCAAGGCCTATTTTTGGCCCACGAGGCCGGGCCACAGTTCTCGCCTCTATCTTTAGTCCGTGGACGAATCCCACAGCTCCACCCCAGGCTAAAGCCCACCTGCCAGGGGCCTTTTTTTTCCGATGGCCGAACTTGGCTCCCCGCATTCAAGGTTATTACACGGGTTGCCCAAGGCCTAATTTTGCACACGGAGGCCATGAGTCTCGCCCCCATTCCAGTCCGGGCGGATTTAATCCTGGCTAGCCTCTAATTCCCCAAGGCTAAAGCGCACCTGCTGGTGGCCTTTTTCCACGTGATTTAACTTGGCCCCGGTGGTCGGGAGGTTATTTTGGGCTGCCAGCTCAAGGGCTTATTTTGGCACACACGGAGTGTCAGCTTTCGCAGTCTCGCCCCATTCCGGAAGGTCCTGCCGGATCTAATTCCCACAGCCTCCTAATTTCAAGGCTATGGTAGGCCACCGTATTTTGGCCATTTTCCGCTAGTTTTTGGGACGCAGGCCTTCGGGCTTATTTAAGGCTGTGCCCGAGGCCAATTTTTTGCACAAGGAGGCCGCTTGCAAGTGTCGCCTCAATCGAGTCCGGCGGATTTAATCCACAGCCCCACTTCTGCTACAGAAGGCCACCGGTTTTTGGCCATTTTCTGCTGGGGTTTTGGGGGACGTAGGCTCGGGGCTTATTTTTGGGCGCTGGCTGTGCTCAGAGTCAATTTTTTGCACACGGAGGTCAGCTTGCAAAGTCTCTCGCCTCATTCGAGTCCGGGCGGATTTAACTCTGGCCAGCCCTCCCACTCTGAAGGCTAAAGCCCACCTGCTTGGTGGGCCTTTTTCCGATGGACAAACTTGGCTCTCTGCATTCAAGGGTTATTTTTGGGCGCCGGGCTGTGTCCGCCTCTATTTTGGGACGAGGTCGCTTGCAAAGTCTCGGCCTCTGACCCGAGCCCGGTAGACGATCCTGGCTAGCCCACCCCCCAAGGCTATAGCCCACCTGCTTTTTTTGCCATTTTTCCGCTTGGGGTTTTGGGACGAGGCTGCCATGGCGCTGGCTGCACCTTGGCACACGGAGGTGTCACTGCAGTCTCGCCCATTCAGTCCGGCGGATTTAACCTACCTGCCCCACCCCAAGGCTAAAGCCCACCCATTTGCGGGCCTTTTTCCGATGGACGAATCCTGGCTACCCGCACTGGGCGTTATTTTTGGGCGCGGCTGTTCCTCAAGGGCCTATTTTGGCCCATGTGAGGTCGATCGCAAAGTCTGGCCCCATCTCCCAAGTCCGCGACGAACTTGGCTAGCCCCACCCCCAAGGCTAAAGCCTCCACCCGCTTTTTGTCGCTTTTTCCCATGGGACTAACTTGCCCCTGCATTCAAGTATTTATTTTGCTTAGCTACACCACTGCATATTTTTTGGCACACGGAGGCCGCCTGCAGAGTCTCGCCCATTCGAGTCCGGGCGGATTTGTCCTGGCTAGCTCCCACCCCCCAAGGCTAGTGCCCACCTGCTGGTCAGCTTTTTTCCGATGGATCTAACTTGGTCTCGGTGATCAAGATGAGCCAGCTGGTTGTGACTACTGGTGACATGGCACACTTGAGGCCACTGCAGTCTCGCCCATCTGGTGTCCGGGTGGATTTGTCTCTACGCCAGCCCCACTCTAAGGCTAAAGCCCACCCGCTTGTCAGCTTTTCCATGGATCTAATCCTACCCCCTAAGATCTGGCATTTATTTTGCTGGGCTACCACTGCATATTTTGGCATGATGGAGGCTGCAGAGTCTCTCAGCTTCTCTATCTGAAGTTCAAGTGACGAACTTGGCGAGCCCCACTTCTAAGGCTAAAGCCCACCTGCTGCTATTTTTCCGATGGATCAACTTGGCTCCCCCGGCATCTGGAGGTTATTTTTGGCTGCTGTGCCCGCGGCCTATTTTTTTGGCACACGGAGGCCGGGCCACAGAGTCTTCTATTCCAAGTCCGCGGATTAACTTGGCTGCCCCACCCTAAGGCTTAAGAGCACCCACAGGGCCTTTTTCCGTTTGACAACTTGGCTCCCAAGATTCTGGCGGTTATTTTAGCGCTGCCAGCCTGCGCCTATTTTTTTGCACACGGAGGCCGCTTAAAGTCTCGCCTATTCCGAACCAAGTAATAACGGTCGTCCCCACTCCTGGCTACAAAGTTCACCACCCATTTTGTGGCCTTTTTCCGATGGATTTAACTTGGCTACCCGGCATTCGGGCCGTTATTTTGATCGCCGGGTTGTTCCTCAAGGGCTTATTTTTGCACACGGAGGCCGGGCCGTGAAAGTCTTCACCCCATTCCGAGTCCGCGGATTTTAACTTCATAGCCCCACCTCTCAAGGCTAAAAGCCCACCTGGCCAGGGCTTCTTCATGGATTTAACTTGGCTCCCCGGCATTCTGGCGGTTATTTTTTGCCACAGCTCAAGGGCCTATTTTTACCGCACGGAGGTTGCCACAAAGCCTCGCCCCATTCCGAGTCCGGTGGACGAACTTGGCGAGCCCCACCCCCCTAGGCTAAAGCCCACCCGTTTTTGTGGCCTTTTTCCGATGGCCGAACTTGGCTCCCCGGCATTCGGGCGGTTATTGTTGGGCACGGCTTTGCCCGCGGCCTAATTTTGGCACACGGAGGTCAGCCAGAGTCTTCGCTTTTGTTCAGTCCCATGGATTTAACTTGGCCAGCCCCACCCCCACAAAGCGCATCTGCTTTTGTGGCCTTTTTCCGATGGATTTAACTTGGCCTCTGCATTCAGAGCAGCTTTGGCGCTGCTGTGCCAAGGGCTATTTTTGGCATTAATGGAGGTCAGCCGCAAAGTCTCTCGCCCCATTCGGTCCATGGATTTAACTTGGCCAGCTCCCACCCCCTAGGCTACAGGCCACCTATTTTGGCCATTTTTTCCTGGCTAGCTTTACATTTGAGGCTTTGGGCGATATTTTTGATGCTGGCCAGCCCAAGGCCAATTTTTGGCACATGGAGGCCGCTTTGCAAGTCTCGCCCCCATTCTGAGTCCGGGTGGGATTAATCTCACAGCCCCACTCCCCCAAGGCTATAGGCCACCGTTTTTGGGCCATTTTCTGCTGGGGGTTTTGGGATTTAGGCTCGGGGCTTATTTTTGCTGCATGTCTCAGCCACCTTGCACGGAGGCCGGGCTTGCAAAGTCTCGCTCGGCTCGAGTCCGGGCGGACGAATCCTGCTGGCCTCCCACTCCTGCTACAAAGCCCACCTGCTTTTGTGGCCTTTTTTCCGAGGGATAAACTTGGCTCCCCGGGCATCTGGCGGTTATTTTTGGGCGCTGCTGTGCCTGCTGCCTATTTTTTGGTGAAGACACGGAGTCAGTCAGAGAGTCTCAGTCCGTCCAAGTGATTTAACTTGGCTAGCCCCACTCCTCAAGGCTTAAGAGTCTGCTTTTGTGGCCTTTTTCCTATGGACGAACTTCGCCCCCGCATTCTATATTTTTAGCGCGGGTTGTGCTCAAGGCCTATTTTTTGCATTAACGGAGGTCAGCGGCAAGTCTCGCCTCATTCCGAGTCCGGCGGATCATCCTGGCCTCCTGCTCTAATTTCTGCTGCCAAAGCCCACCCATTTTTGTGGCCTTTTCCGATGGATCAATCTCATACCCGGGCATTCAAGTCAAGAGTTTTTGATCGCTACCCCAAGGCCTATTTTGGTACACGGAGGCCGAAAGTCTCACTCGGCCTGAAGTCCAAGGACGAACTTGGCCAGCCCTAATTTCTAAGGCTAAAAGCCCACCTGCCAGCCTTTTTTCCGATGGACGAACTTGGCTCCCTGCATTCATGTTATTTTTTTATGCTGGCCAGTTCAAGGCTCATTTTTTTAACAGCACGAGTACGCTTTCACAAAGCCTCACGATCTGTAGTCCTGTGGATTAACTTATGCAGTCTTACCCCTAGGCTAAAGCCCACCTGCTGGTGGCTTTTTTCCTGATGGTCAACTTTGGCTCCCTGCATTCGGGCGGTTATTATAGCACGGCTTTGACCGCGCTCTGTTTTTGGCACACGGAGGCCGCTTCACGTAGTTCGCCCCATTCCGAACCGCGGATCAATCTCACAGCCCCTAATTTCAAGGCTAAAGCCATGACCTGCTTGTGGGTCTTTTTCCGATGGATTCAATTCCTATTCTTTTTTGCACTGGAGGTTATTTTTGGGCTGCCAGCTCACAAGCTTATTTTGGCACACAGGCTGCTTGCAGTCTCGGGCCTTCATTCGAATGTCCGGGCGGACTAACTTTACAGCCCCTAATTTCAAGGCTATAGGCCACCGCATTTTGGCCATTTTTTCATTGGGGTTTTGGGACGTGGCCTGGGCTAATTTTTTATGCTACAGCCAAGGCCAATTTTTACGGAGGGTCATGCTTTGCAAAGTCTCGCCCATTCGAGTCCTGGGCGGATCTAACTTGGCCAGCCCCACCCCATACAAGCTGTGCCCACCACAGGGCCTTTTTTCCGATGGACAAACTTGGCTCCCGGGCATTCGAGTGGCTTATTTTGGGCTACAGCCTGGGCCCCTATTTTTGATGGCTGACGGAGGCCGCCTTTGAAAGTCTCGCCTCTCTATCCGAGCCCGGTAGACGAACTTGGCCAGCCCCACCCCCCAAGGCTATAGCCCACCCGTTTTTTTGCCATTTTTCCGCTGGGGGGTTTTGGGACGCAGGCCTTCGGGTGCTTATTTTTGGGCGCGGCTGTGGCCGCGGCAAATTTTTGGCACACGGAGGCCGCTCGCAAAGTCTCGCCCCATTCCGAGTCCGGCGGACGAACTTGGCCTGCCCCACCCCCCAAGGCTAAAGCCCACCCATTTTTTTCAGGCTCTTTTCTCCGATGGATCTAATCTCTACCCGGGCATTCGGCGGTTATTTTTGGGCTGGCCATTCTTGCTCATCTATTTTTTGGCCCACAGAGGCCGATCGCAGAAGTCTGGCCCCATTCCAAGTCTCATGGACTAATCCCACAGGCCCCACTTCTGCTACAAAGCCCACCTCGCTTTTGTGGCCTTTTTCCGACGGGATTTAACTCCTGGCTCCCGGCATTCGGCGGGCGATGGGCGCGCCAGCCTGTCTGGCTTATTTGGCACACGGAGGTCCGCTGCAAGAAGTTCGGCCCATTCCAAGTCCGAACGAAGTTGGCCAGCCCCACCCCCCAAGGCAAAAGCCCACCCATTTTTGTGGCCTTTTACCGATGGATCTAACTTTGGTTACCCCGCACTGGCGGTGCCATTTTTTTGCTGCTGTGCCAGCTCAGCCTATTTTTTCTTTCGCCTTCACAGAGGCCGATCAAGAAAGTCTCGCCCCATCTCGGTCCCAAGGACGATCTCTGTCCAGCCTCCCACCTACAAGGCGCTAAAGCCCACCCTGCTTTTGTGGCCTTTTTCCGACCTTAGGGACGCATCCTTGGCTCCCTGCATTCTGGCTGTTATTTTGTGCTGCCACAGGCTTATTTTTTTCATACATCGAGGCTGGCCAGAAGACTCGGGCTTCTATTCCGAAGTCCGGCGACAAATTCTTGGCTCAGCCCCACCCCCCAAGGCATAGTCCACCCGTTTTTTGGCCATTTTTCCGCTGGGGGGTTATGGGACGCAGGCCTTTCTATTACCCAATCTCGGCCTCTATCAGTCCGTTCGCTATAGCCTATTTTTGGCACACGGATGCATGCTCGCAAAGTCTCGCCTCCCCATCTGAGTCCGGCGGATCTGGCCTCTCAGTAGCCCAACTGCTTGGCCATTTCGCTCCCTGCTGGGCCACCCGGCTTTGCACCCTTTTTGTGGCCTTCGGCTTTCCGATGGATGATGGACGAACTTGGCACCCCGCATTCGAGGTTATTTTTGGCGCGTGCTCTGCCCACAGCCGATTTTTACACAAGGTCGCTGCAGAAGTCTCTGGCCATCTGAAGTCCGGGCGGATTGAACTTGGCCTGCCCGAACACCCAAGGCTAAAGCCCACCCGTTTTTTTGGCCTTTTTTCGGATGGATTTAATATGCCTCGGCATTCGGCGAGCAGATGGGTTGCTGCTGTGCCCACGGGCCTATGTTTTCAGAAACGAGGTCCGCTGCAGTCTCACACCAGGCTTTGAGTCCGGGCGGATGAACTTCGCCAGCCCCACTCCCCAAGGCTATAGTCCACCTGCTTTTTTGGCCATTTTTCCTGGGCTTTGGGACCCAGGCTGCCGGGTTATTTTGGGCTGCTGTGCCCGCCGCCTATTTTTTTGGAACACGGAGGTCAGCCAAAGTCTCGGCCCATTCGGAGTCCGGCGGACGAATTTGGCCTGCCCCACCACCCAAGGCTAAAGCCCACCTGCTAGGCCTTTTTTCGGATGGACGAACATCGCCCCCGCATCGGCGTTATATTTGGGTACGCTGGGTTGTGGGCCTATGCGGGTTTCGGCACAAGACGGAGGCCGCCGCAGTCTCGCCCCCATTTGAGTCCGGCGGATCTCTACAGCCCCACCACCAAGGCTATAGCCCACCTGTTTTTGGCCATTTTTCCGCTGCGGTGTTTTGGGACGCAGGCCGCCGGGTTATTTTTGGCGCGGGCGCCTGCTCAAGCCTATTTTTGAACACGGAGGTCAGCCAAAGTCTCGCCCCCATCCTGGATCTAACTTGGCCAGCCCCACTTCTGCCAGCAAGGCTAAAGCCCACCTGCTTAGGCAGGGTCTTTTTCCCGATGGACGAACTCTGGCTCCCGCACTGGAGGTTATTGGGCCAAGCTGGCCAGCGCTCTTTTTGGCACACGAGGTCGCTGCAAACTCGCCCATTCCGAGTCCGGCAGACGAACTTGGCCAGCCCCACCACCTGCTAAAGCCCACCACAGCTTTTTCCTTTTTCCATGGATCTAACTTGGCTCCCCCGGCATCTCGTTATTTTGGGCTGCTGTGCTCACGCCTATTTTTTACACGGAGGTCCGTCAAGAACTTCATCTTCCGCAGACGATTCTGGCTAGCCTCCCACAAGGCTAAAGCCCACCTGCTTTTGGGCCTTTTTCCGATGGATCTAACTTGGCTCCCGGCATTGGGGCTTATTTTAGGCTGGCTTTACCAAGGCCTATTTTTGGCATTTTCACGGAGGTCACAAGAAAGTCTCAAGGCCATTCTGAGTCCGCGATTTATCCTGGCTCAGCCCACTCCCTCAAGGCTATAGCCCAATCTGCTTTTTGGCCATTTTTCCACTGTGGGTTTTGGGACGAGGCCTTCGGGCTTATTTTGGCTGCCAGCCTCATGGGCTATTTTTGCACACGGAAGCCCTCAAGAAGTCTCGCTCTATTCGAGTCCGGCGGACGAACTCGCCCCACGCCCCACTCAACGTTAACGCAGCCCAACGTTTTTATTTTCACAGGCTAGTTTTTGGGACGAGGCCTGGGCTTTGTTTTGCTTAAGGCTGCGCCATGCCTATTTTTGAGACACGGAGGCCGCAGTAATCTCGCCGCCCATTCCGAAGTCCGGCGGATCGAACTTGGCCTGCCCCATCCCCCTGCTGCTCAATTGCTTTTTGTGGCTTCTTTTTCCGATGGATTTAACTTTGGCACCTGGGCATTCGGGAGGTTATTTTTGGGCGCGGCTCTGCCCACAGCCGATTTTGGCACGTAAGGCGTCAGCTTTGCAAAGTCTCGCCATTCTCGAGTCCACATGGATTAACCTTGGCCTGTCTGAACACTCCAAGGCTAAAGCCCACCCATTTTGTGGCCTTTTCGATGGACGAATATGGCCCTCAAGGCCTGGCCAGCTGGGCTGTGCCCTGCCTATGTTTCGAACGTGATGCTGCAACGCCTCGCGCCATTTGGAGTCCGGGCGGATGAACCTCGCCAGCCCCACCCCCTGGCTATAGCCCTCCAATCTGCTTTTTGGCTCATTATTTTCCAGCTTGCCAGGCCGTCAAGCTTATTTTTGGCTACATGCCAAGTACAAGGCCTGTTTTTGAACATGGAGGCCGCCAAGCAAAGTCTCCCCATTCTGAGTCCTCATGGACGAACTGGCCTGCCCACCACTCCAAGGCTAAAGCCCACCCACAGTGGCCTTTTTCGGATGGGATCTTAACATCGCCCCGGCATCTGGCGTTATTTATGCAAAGGAATGCGCTGGCTGTACCTGGCTCTATGTTTCAGATGGAGGTCACGCTGCAAAGTCTCGCTCATTTGGAGTCCGGGCGGACGATCTCGCCAGCCCCACTCTGCTCCAAGGCTATAGCTCCACCTGCTTTTTAAGCCATTTTTCTTGGCCAGTTTGGGACTTAGGCTGGGCGCATTTTTACGGCGCAGCTGTGCCTGCCTGGCCTGAACACGGAGGTCAGCCGCAAAGTCTCGCCCATCGAGTCCGCTTACTGGATCTTGGCCAGCCCCACCCCATGGCTAAAGCCCACCTGCCAGGGTGGCCTTTTCCTCATGATTAACTGGTCTCCTGCATTCGGAGGTTATTTTGGGCCAGCCCAAGGGCTGTGCCCGCTATTTTTGGCACGGAGGCCGCCTGGCCAGAACTCTCGCCCCATTCTCAGTCCCAAAGTGTACGACTTGGCCAGCCCCACCACCTATGCTGGTGCCTCCACCTATGCTCCCGATGGATTAACTTGGCTCCCGGCATCTGGTGGAATGCATGGCTGGCTTGTTCAAGGCCCATTTTTACACACGATTGAGGTCAAGCCAGAACTCTCACGCCCATTCCGAGTCCGGACGAATTTGGCTGTGCCCCTGGCCTCTCTAAGGCTAAAGCCCACCTGCTTTGTGGCTTTTTTCCGATGGATTTAATCTTGGTTCTGCATTGGCGGGTTATTTTAGTGGCTGGCCTTATTTTCTTACATTAATGGAGGCGCTCAAAAAGTCTTCACATTCTCGAGTCCCAAGGATCTAATCACGCCAGCCCACCCCGGGCTATAGCCTGTTCAAGTAATGGCCATTTTTCCACTGGGGTTTTGGGACGGCCTGGGCTATTTTGCCACAGCTGCTGTGCCCGCGGCCTATTTTTTTTTTTGCCACACGGAGGCCCTCAAGACAGTCTCGGGCCTGCATCTGAGTCCCAAGGACTGAACCGCCCCTGCCCCCACTGCCTCTACAGCCCACCTCCCATCGGTTTTGGCCATTTCCTATTGGCTTGGGACGAGGCCTCTTGAACTTATTTTGGCCAGTTGGGCGCTGGTTCATGCCTATTTTGGTATTGATTATACACGGAGCCTGCTGCAAAGTCTCATTCTAAGTTCATGGATCGAACTTTATGGCTAGCCCCACCCCCCAACTGCTTAAAGCCCACCAAGCTTTTGTGGCCTTTTCCGATGGATCTAACTTTAGGCTCCCGCATGTGACGGAGGTTGCTTTTTGGCGGCTGTGCCTGCAAGGGGTGCCTATTTTTTGGCAACACATTTGAGGCCGGTGAACTCTCGCCCCCATTCTGAGTCCGCAGACGAACTCCAGCTAGCCCACTCCCCCTGCTCACAAGCCTCCACCTGCTTTTTTCAGGGCCTTTTTTTCCGATGGATCTAACTTGGCTGCACGGGCGGTGATTTTTACGCTGGCCAGCTCATGCTCTATTTTTAGCATTGACTTGGAGGTCGCCGCGAAACTCCTCGCCCATTCCTGCACGAATTTGGCCAGCCCCACCTCTGCCAAAGCCCACCTGCTGTTGGTGGGCCTTTTTCCGACATGGATCTTCATGGCTCCTCGGTCATGAAGAGCTGGTGGCGCTTGAGTCATTTTTTGGGACAAGGAGGCCACTGCGAACTGCCCATTCCGACTCACTGATTTGAATCTCGGCCAGCCCCACTCCCCAAGGCTAAAGCCCACCCGCCAGGCATTTTTTTTTCCGATCACGAACTTGGCTCCCTGCACTGGTGGTATTTTGGGCGCTGGCTACATGCGCCTATTTTTGCACACGGAGGCTGCAGTCTCCCCCTCTTCCCGAGTCCGGGCGACGATCTAACTTGGCCAGCCTCCCACCCCTACCTTGCCCATTTTTCTAGGGGCGCTGGGATCGCAGGCTCGGGCTTATTTCTTTTTGGGAGCTGTGCTCAGGGCCAGTTTTTTGCATTACTTCACGCTTCAGAAGTCTCTCCCCATTCTGAGTCCCATGGATTAACTTTGGCCTGCCCCACCTGCTGCTATAGCCCACCATTGCCATTTTTCCTCAGCAGGGGTTTTGGGACGAGGCCTCGTGGATCATTTTTGGGAGCGGGCTGTGCATTTTTGGCACCGGAGTCCGCCAAGTCTCGCCCATTCCAAGTCCGCGGATCTAACTTGGCCAGCCCTACCACCTGGCTAAAGCCCACCGGTTTGTGCCTGCAATTTTCTGATGGATGAACTGGCATACCCAGCATCTGGGTGTTATTTTGCTGGCCAGCCTCTGGCCTATTTTTTAAGTAACATCGAGGGTCTGCGCTTGTCCGCCATCATGGTTCAAGCGGCGTGATCGAACTTGGCTTCAGCCCCACCCCTGGCTACAAAGCCCACCTTTTTTGTGGCCTTTTTTCCATGGATCTAATCTTGGCTGCCCGGCATTCGGCATGGGTTATTTTAGGAAGGCATAAATCTGCCATGTATTTTTGCACGCTGAGGCTGCAGTCTCGCCTCATACCGAGTCCGGCAGATGAATTTGGCCAGCCCCACCCCCCAAGGCGCCAAAGCCCACCCGCTTTTTTTTCCGATGGATCTAACATGGTCTCGGCATTCGTTTTTTGCTGGGCGGCACTGCAGAGCCTATTTTTGGGACAAGAGGCCGCCGCAACTCTCGCCCCCATCTGACCCGGCCGGGACGCAGAATCTAACTCTCACCAGCCCCACCTCTGCTACAAAGCCCACCCGCCAGGCATTTTTCCCGACGACGAACTTGGCTCCTCGGCATTCTGGTGAAGAGCTTTTGGCGCCAGGCTTTACCCGCTCAAGCCTATTTTTTATTGAGGTCATAGCATGGAAAGTCTCAAGTACTTATTCTCGAGTCCCATGGACGAGAAACTCCTGGCCAGCCTCCCAATTTCCCCCCAAGGCTATAGTTTCCCACCATCTGCTTTTTGGCCATTTTTCCACTGGGGTTTTGGGACGCAGGCCTGGGGCTTATTTTGGCTGGCCAAATGGCCTATTTTGCCAGCTATTTTTTGCCACACGGAGGCCCTCAGAAGTCTCAGCCCATTCGAGTCATGGATCTAATCCGCCTCCCGCCCACCAGCCTATAGCGACCTGTTGGCCATTTTTCCACGGGGTTTTGACGAGGCCTCGAACTTATTTTGATTGCTGCTGTGCCCACAATGGTTTTTTTTGCACTTGAGCCTGGCAAGAAAGTCTCACCTATTCCAGTCTCAAGTGGATTTAACTATCCCCAGTCTCCCACCCCTAATCGCCAAAGCCCCTGACCTGCTTGCTGGGCTCTTCCGATGGATCTAATCCTCTCCTGCATTCTGGGAGGTTATTTTTAAGCTGGCCATTGTGTCCTCAAGGCCCATGCTGGCACACGAGGTCATTGTCAAGAACTCTCGCCCATTCGAGTCCTGGTGACGAAATCTCAATAGCCCCACCCCCAAGGCTAGCCCACCTGCCAGGCCTTTTTCCCGATGGATCTAACTTGGCTCCACAATGGCATTCAAGGGATTTTGGGCGGTTGCTCAGGCCTATGCACACGGAGGCTGCCAAGAACTTCTCGCCCCATCTCAGTCCGCAGATGAATTTGGCTACAGCCCCACCCCTCAAGCTAAGCCCACCACAGTGGGCCTTTTTCCGATGGATTAACATGGCTCCCCTCGGCATCTGGCAGTTATTTTGCCAAGGCGCCGCCTGGCAGCCTATTTTTGGGATGAAGGAGGCCAGCCCCTCGCTTCCATTCCTGACCACTGGATCTAATCTCGCCAGCCCCACCCCCCAAGGCTAAAGCCCACCCGCCAGGGCATTTTCCCGATCGACGGAATCTGGCTCCCCGGCATCTGGTGGTTATTTTTATGCTGCCTGTGCGCCTATTTTTGGCACATTGGAGGTCAGTCTCACTTTCCAGTCCGGCGGATCTGGCCAATAGCCCCACCCCCGAAGGTTATAGCCCACCCGGTTTTGTGGCCTTTTTCCGCCGGGGCCGTTTGGGACGCAGGCCTTCGGGGGCTTTATTTTGGGCGTGGCTGTGCCCGCTGCCTATTTATGGCACACGGAGGTCAGCCTGCAGTCTGGCTCTCATTCCCGAGTCCGCGGACGATAACTTGGCCTGCCCCACCCACCAAGGCTAGCCCACCTGCTTATTTGGCCATTTTTCCGCAGGGGTTGACGCAGGCCTGGGATTATTTTGGGAGCGGCAGCCCATGCCTATTTTTTTTAGCACGAGTCTGGCCAGAAGTCTTCATTCCAAGTCCGGGCGATTTAACTGGACCAGCCCCACCCCCCAAGGCAAAGCCTGCTTTTTGGTGTGGCCTTTGTCTGATGGACTAACCTTGCTCCCGGCATTCAGGTTGTTATTATTGTGCGCAGCTGTGCCGGGCGCCTATTTTTACACGGAGGCCGCCTTCAGAAGTCTCGACCCATTCCTGAAGTCCGGCTGGGATCAATCTTGGCCAGCCGCACTTCAAGGCCAAAGCGACCTGCTGTGGCCTTTTTTCCGATGGATCTAACTTGGCTCCCCGGGCATTCATGGCTGTTATTTTATGTATGCTGTGTCCATGGGCGATTTTTTGGCACACGGAGGCTAATTGCAGTCTCGCCTCATCTCCGAGTCCCATGATCTAACTGGCCAGCCCCACTCCCCCAAAGCCTGCTCAGGGCCTTTTTCCCGATGGATCTAATCTTGGTTCTCGGCATTCAGGCATGCTTTTTAAGGCGCAGCTGTGCCATGCCTATTTTTGAGACACGAGGTCAGCCACAGTCTCGACCCATTCTGAGTCCCACGGATTTAACTTGGCCAGCCCCACTCTGCTAAAGCGCACCTGCTTTTGTAGGGCCTTTTTTCCGATGGATTAATCTGCTCCCCGCATTCGGCGGTTATTTTAGGCTGGCTGTCTCAAGGGCGCGATTTTTTTCAGACACGGAGGCTGCCAGAATGTCTCGCCCCATTCTGAAGTCCGGCACGCGATCTAACCTGGATTGAATCCAGCCCCACCCCCCAAAGCCAAAGCCCACCTGCCATTTTTCCGATGCTTGACTTGGCTCCCGGCATTCAAGGTTATTTTTGGGAGCGGCTATGTCCGCTGCCTATTTTTGGCACACAGAGGCCGCCGCAGTCTTCCCTAATCCGAGTCCCATGGACAAATCCTGCCCCACCCCCCAAGGCTAAAGCCCACCCATTTGCAGGGCCTTTTTTCCGATGGATCTAATCTTGCTCCCGGCATTCAAGGTTATTTTAATGGCCACAGTGTCCAAGGGCCTATTTTTTGGCATACACGGAGGTCAGCCGGAGTCTCTATCATTATGTAGTCCGGGTGGACGAATCTCACAGCCCCACCCCCCAAGGCTATAGCCCACCCTGTTTTGGCCATTTTTCCGCCGAGGGGTTTTGGGACGCAGGCCTCGGGCTTATTTTTTGGGAGCGACCAGCTCAAGGCTATTTTTGGACACGGAGGCCGCGCTGCAGTCTCGCCTATCTGAGTCCATGGATGAACTTACCAGCCTCACCCACCAAGGCTATAGCCCAACCGCTGCCATTTTTCCGCAGGTGGTTTTTTCAGACGAGGCCTGGGCTTATTTTGGGAGCGGCTGTGCCTCAAGCTGCCTATTTTTGGCACACGGATGCCGCTTTAGTCTCGCCTATTCGAAATCATGGACGACCTGCCAGCTCCCAGCCTCCCCAAGGCCAAAGCTTCAATTCACAGGGCCTTTTTCCGAAAGCGGACTTAACTTGGCTCCTGCTAAGATTGCATGGTTATTTTTGCCGGTTTTTCTTTCATGCCTATTTGGCACACTCTGGAGTCGCCGCCAAGATTCCCCATTCCGAGTCCGGGCGGGACAAACTTTGGCCAGCCCAATTTCCCCCAAGGCCAATTTCACCTGCTGTGGCCTTTTTCCGATGGACTTGAACTTGGCTTCCAGACATTTGCCAATACGGGCCAGCCCACGGCCTATTTTTGCAATACAGAGGTCAGCCAGAAAGTTTCGCCCCATTTCGAGTCCGGCAGACGAACTTGGCCAGCCCCACCCCTGCTAAAGCCCGCCTGCTATGGGCCTTTTTCCGATGGACTAATCCTGGCTCCCGCATTCAGGCGGTTATTTTGCTGCTGTGCCAGCCATGATTTTGGCACATCGGAGGACGCCGCAAAGTCTCGCCCATTCTGAGTCCGCCAGCGAATCCCACTAGCCCCACTCAAGGCTAAAGCGACCTGCTTTTCAGTGGCCTTTTTTCCCGATGGATCTAACTTGGCTCTTCGTATTCTGGCGTTATTTTTTACGCTGGCTGTGTCCACAAGTGATTTTTGGCACAAGGAGCTCCGGCTGCAAGGCTCGCCGACCTGAGTCCCAGCAAAGGATCTAACATGACCAGCCCCACCCCCAAGGCTGCAGCCTCACCTGCTTTTTTTCCCGATGTGGCGAATCCTGGCACCGGCATTCAAGAGCGGTTATTGGCGCTGCTGTGCCCATGTTTATTTTTAAGCTGGCTGTGCTCATGGGCCTATTTTTGGCACATTTGAGGTCGCTTCGCAAAGGCTCACCCCATTCCGAGTCCGGGCTGACTTTAACTTGGCCAGCCCCACCCCCCAATTCTGCTAAAGCCCACCTGCTTGGGGCCTTTTTCCGATGGGATCTAACTTGGCACCCCGGCATTCGGCAGTTATTTTTATGCTGGCTGTGTCCAAGGGCTCATTTTTGGCACATTGTGAGACTGGCCACAAACACTTCGCCCCATTCCGAAGTCCGCGGATTTAACTTGGCTAGCCCCACCCCCTGCCTTTAAAGCACACCTGCTGTGGGCTTTTTTCCTGATGGACTAACTTGGCTCCCAGTCATTCGAGGGGTTATGGCGCCAGCTCATCTTTTTTGGCACACACGGAGGCTGCCTCGGGTAAGTCTCTGCCCTTCCCGAGTCCCGGACGCACTGGCCAGCCCCGCCCTTCTGCTACAAGCCCACCCACAGGCCTTTTTCCCATGGATTTACGGGATTGGATCCCCGCACATGGCGTTATTTTTTGGCTGCTGTGCTCAAGGGCCTATTTTGCACACGGAGGCTGCCTTCAGAACTCCGCCCATTCCCGAGTCCGGGCGGATTTAATCTTGGCCAGCCCCACCCCTGCAAGGCTATAGCTTCACCGCTTTTTTGGCCATTTTTTCTGTCAGTTTTGGGACGCAGGCTGGGCTTTTTTGGCGCTGCTATGCCCAGCCTATTTTTTGGCACACGGAGGCTCGGGTCGCAGTGGCTCTCCCTATCCGAGTCCTATGGATCTAACATGGCCAGCCCCACCCCCTAAGGCTAAAGCCCACCTGGTTAGGCCTTTTTTCCCACGATGGGCACTCTGCATTCGGGGTTATTTTAGGGGAGCTGGCCAGCATGCCTATTTTTGCACACACGGAGGCCAGGCTCACCCCATTCTGAGTCCGCTGATCAATCTGGCTAGCCCACTCCCCAAGGCTAAAGCCCACCTGCCAGGGCCTTTTTCCGATGGATTTAACTCTGGCACCCCGGGCATTCGGTGTTATTTTTCAAGCTGTCAGTCCAAGGGCCTATTTTTGGCACACAGAGACCTTCACAAACTCTCGCCCATTCCGAGTCCAAGGACAACCCAGCCCCACCCTCAAGCCTTGCTTCCCACCTGCTGTGGTTTTTTCCAATGGGCTAACTTGGCTCCCTGCATTCGAGGGGTTATTTTATGCTGTGCCCATGGGTTTTTTGGCACACGGAGGCTGCTCAGTAAGTCTCACAGATTCCGAGTCCGGGCGGATGAACTTGGCCAGCCCTAATTCACCCCCAAGGCTCTCAAAAGCCCACCTGCTTTTTGTGGCCTTTTTCCGATGGATTAACTTGCACCGCATCTGGCAGTTATTTTGCTGCCAGTTCATGGCCTATTTTTACACACAGAGCGCCACAAACTCTCGCCTATTCTCGAGTCCGGCGGATTTAATCTTGGCCAGCCCCACTCTCTGCCCAGCCCACCTGCTGTGGTTTTTCCAATGGGCTTAACTTGGCTCCCTGCATTCGAGGGGTTTAGCTGGCTGTGCCTGGGCCTATTTTTTGGCACACACGGAGGCTCGCCTCGTGTCTCTGCCCCATTCTGAGTCCCATGGATCTAATCCTGGGCCAGCCCCACCCACCAAGGCTAAAGCCCACCAGTTTTTGTGGCCTTTTTTCCGATGGACAACTTGGCTCCCCGCACTGGGTCATTATTTTGGGCACACGGATGCCGCTGCAGTCTCTCCATTCGAAGTCCCAAGGATTAATCCTGGGCTTCAGCTCCCACCATCCCCTGCTAAAGCTTCCACCTGCTTGTGGGCCTTTTTTTCCGAAGGGCTTAATCCTCCTGCATTCAAGGGTGATATTTGCGCTGCTGTGCCCATGGCCTATTTTTGGCACACGGAGGTCAGCCGCAGTCTCGCCCATTCCGGAAGTCCGGATCGAACTTGGCCAGCCCCACCCCCCAAGGCTATAGGCCACCGGTATTTTGGCCATTTTTCCGCTGGGGGGTTTTGGGACGCAGGCCTTCGGGGGCATATTTTTGGCACACGGAGGTCAGGAGAGTCTCGCTTCTCATTCCGAGTCCTCATGGACGAACTGGCCAGCCCCACCCCTCAAGGCTAGCGACCTGCTTGGGCCTTTTTCCATGGATTAACTTGGCCCCGGCATTCGAGAAGCTGCTGCCAAGCTGCCTATTTTTGGCATTGACGGAGGTCACTGCAGTCTCGCCCATTCCTGAGTCCAAGGATTTAACTTGGCCAGCCCCACCCCCAAGGCTATAGCCCACCTGCTTTTTTTTCAGGGGTTTTGGGACGAGGCCTTCTGGCTTATTTTGCCTGTGCCCATGCCTATTTTTTTTTGGCACACGGAGGCCGCTTAACAAAGTCTCTCTGGGTCCCCATTCTGAGTCCGCATGGACTTAACTTGGCCAGCCCCACCCCTAAGGCTATAGCCCACCTGCTGGGCCATTTTTCCGTTGGGGTTTTGGGACGCAGGGCTTCAGGGTTATTTTTTTTGGGCTGCCTGTGCTCAAGCCTATTTTTTTTGCACACGGAGGTCCGCTTTGCAAAGTCTCACCTCATTCCGAGTCCCAAGCGGATGAACTTTGGCCAGCCCCACTCCCCAAGGCTGGGCCCACCTGCTTTTTGTCTTTTTCCGATGGATCTAACTTGGCTCCCGGTATTCGGATCGTTATTTTGGGCTGGCTGCCCAGAGCTATTTTTTTGCACACCTGGAGGTCAGCCAGCAAGTCTTCGGCCCCATTCCCGGGAGTCCCAAGGATCTAACATGGCCAGCCCTAATTTCAAGGCTAAAGCCCACCATGGTGGCCTTTTTCCGATGGACGAATTTGGCTCCCCGGCATTCTGGCGGTTATTTATGGATGCTGCGTGCCTCCAGGGCCTTTATTTTTGCACACGAGGTCCAGCTTTGAAAGTCTCTCATCCCATTCGAGTCCATGGGACGAACTGGCCAGCCCCACCTCAAGGCCAAAGCCCACCCTGCTTTCAGGCCTTTTCCGATGGATTTAACCTGGCCTGCATTCTGGCTGTTATTTTGCTGTGCTCATGGCCTATTTTTTGGCACACGGAGGTCAGTCAGAAGTCTTGCCCCATTCTGAGTCCTCATGGATTTAACTTTGGCCAGCCCACTCCCAAGCAAAGCCCAATCTGCTTTTTTAGGCTCTTTTTCCCATGGATCGAACTTGGCTCCCCATCTGGCGTTATTTTGGGTGCTGCCTGTCTGCTCAAGGCCTATTTTTGGTACACGGAGGCCTCGCAAGGTCTCGCCATTCGAGTCCGCGGGATTTAATCCGCCCCGCCTCACTCAAGGCTATAGCCGACCGGGCTTTTTGGCCATTTTTCGCTGCCGGGGTATTGGGATGCAGGCCTGGGGCTTATTTTGGGAGTATTGTGCCTGCGTGGCATATTTTTTGCAAACGGAGGCCGCCGCAGTCTCACCCTATCTGAGTCCGTGGACGCAATCCCCAGCCCGACCTCCCAAGGCAATAGCCCACCCGTTTTTTGGCCATTTTTCCACTGGGGGTTTTGGGACGAGGCCGAGGTTTATTT
The DNA here is from genome assembly GCA_030448925.1 of Citrus cavaleriei. Classification (NCBI taxonomy): domain Eukaryota; kingdom Viridiplantae; phylum Streptophyta; class Magnoliopsida; order Sapindales; family Rutaceae; genus Citrus; species Citrus cavaleriei. Next base: position 36,657 of record JAUJEN010000018.1, read on the forward strand.
TTGGACTGAGCCTGCTGCCTATTTTTACACATTTGAGGCCGCTTGCAAAGTCTCGCCTATCTGAGTCCGGCGGATTTTAACATGGCTACCTTTTCAAGGCCAAAGCCCAATTTTGTGGGGCTTTCCATGGACAACTTGGCTCCCCGCCATTCGGGTTATTTTTACGCCTGTGCAAGGCTGCTCATTTTTTGGCACACGGAGGGGTTGCCGCTTCGCAGTCTCGCCCCATTCCGAGTCCGGCGGAGAAACTTGGCCAGCCCCACCCCCCATGGCTATATCCCACCCGTCTTTGTGGCTTTTTCCGATGGACGAACTTGGCTCCCCGCCATTCGGGCGGTTATTTTGCGCGCTGTGTCCGCGAGCCTATGTTGCACACGGAGGCCACTCGCAGTCTCGCCTCATTCGGGAGTCCGGGCGGACAAACTTGGCCAGCCCCACCTCAAGGCTAAAGCTTCCACCTGCTTTTGTGGCCTTTTTTCCGATGGATTCAACTTGGCTCTCGGCATTGGGAGGTTATTTTTGCTTACGGGCCTTGCCCGCAGCTCTAGTTTTGCACATCGGAGGCTGGGGCTGCAAAGTCTCGACTCCATTCCAGTCCATGGGCGGACGAACTTGGCCAGCCCCACCCCCCAAGGCTATAGCCCACCCGTCTTTGTGGCTTTTTCCGCTGGACGATCGTGGCTCCCTGCCATTCGGGCGGTTATTTTTGGGAGAGGCTGTGCCCGCAGCCTTTTTTTGGCACACGGAGGCCCCTCGCAAAGTCTCGCCCCATTCCGAGTCCGCAGATGGCTCAGCCCCACTTCCTCAAGCTAAAGCCCACCTGCTTTCAAGGGTCTTTTTTCCATGGATCAAATCCTTGGCTCTCGCATTGGGGCGAGTTATTTTGGCGCTGCTTGCCTTCAAGCCTAGTTTTTGGCACATTTGAGGCTGCAAAGTCTCGACTCCATTCCGAGTCCCGGACTAATTGGCTATCTGGCAGCCTGCACCCCCCAAGGCTAGCCAACCTGCTTTGGCCCATTTTCCGCTGGGGGGTTATGGGACACAGGACTTCGGGGGCTTATTTTTGGGCGCGGCTGTGCCCGTGGCCTATTTTTGGCACACGGAGGCCCCTCACAAAGTCTCACCCCATTCGGAGTCCGGCATGTGATTTAACTCCCGCCCCCCACCAAGGCTATAGCCCAACCGTTTTTTGGCCATTTTTCCGCTTGGGGGTTTTGGGACGCAGGCCTTCGGGGGCTTATTTTTGGACACGGCTGTCCCCGCGGCCTATTTTTGTACTGGAGGTCAGCCGGGTGAAAGTCTCGCCCATTCCAAGTCCGCGGACGCACTTTGCCAGCCCCCACCAAGTGCTGCCAAAGCCCACCATGGGCTTTTTCCGATGGATGATCTTGGCCCCATCTGGCGGGTTATTTTAAGGGCTGTGCTCAAGGGCCTATTTTTTGGCACACGGAGGCTCTCACAAAGTCTCGCCTCTATCTCCGGAGTCGTGGACAAACTTGGCCAGCCCCATCGCCAAGGCTAAAGCCTTCACCTGCTTTGGCCTTTTTTCCGATGGATCTTGGTTCCACCATTCGGGCGTTATTTTTCATGCTGCTTAAGGGCTATACTTTTGCACATCGAGGCCGCCGCAAAGTCTCGCCTCCTTCCAAGTCCGCGGATGAACTTGGCCAGCCCCACCCCCCAAGGCTAAAGCCCACCTGCTAAGGGTTTTTTTCCGATGGGATCTAACTTGGCTCCCTTATCTTGGCTGTTATTTTTGCGTTGCTGCGCCCAAGGCCTATTTTTGCACGCCTGCAGTCTCGCCCCATTCCCGAGTCCATGGATTAATCTAACCTGAATTCTTGGCTAGCCCCACCTCCAAGGCTAAAGCCATTTCTCCACCTGGCTTGCAGGGCCTCTTCCGATGGATCTTCTCTTGGCTCCTGCATCTGGCGGTTATTTTTAGTGCGGCTGTGTCCTGCTATTTTTTGGCACACGGAGGTCTGCTTTCTCAGAAAGTCTCGGCTTCATCTGTCCGCGGCGGACAAATCTCAGCCAGCCCCACCCCCAAGTGGCTATAGCCCACCCATTTTTGGCCATTTTTCCGGCTGAGGTTTGGGACGAGGCCTGGGGGGCTGGGTTGTGCTCATGGGGCCTATTTTTAAGGCAATCTGAGGCCCCTCGCAAAGTCTCGGCTTCTGAGTCCATGGATCTAACTTCGGCCCCGCCCACCCTAAGGCTATAGCCCACCGGTTTTTGGCCATTTTTCCGTTGGGAGTTTTGGGACGAGGCCTTCGGAGGTTTATTTGGTGCGTACAGCCTGGGCCCGTGGGGCTATTTTGCGCACACGGAGGCCCTCGCAAAGTCTCACTTTCGAGTCCCAGTGATTATCTCGCCTCACTTCCCCACCAAGGCTATAGCCCACCGGTTTTTTTGGCCATTTTTCCGGCTTGGGGTTAGGGACGAGGCCTTCGGGCTGGGCGCTATTTTTGCTGGCTGTACAAGGTGCTCAAGGCCCGGGCGCCCATTTTTGGCACTGGAGGTCAGCTTGGCAAGTCTCTCATTCCCGAGTCCCAAGTGGATCAACTTGGCCAGCCCCAGTCTTACCACCAAAGGCTAAAGCCCACCTGCTTTTTTTTTTTCCCGATGGATCTACTTTGGCTCCCCGCCATCTGGCGGCTATTTTTGACGCGGCCTCAAGAGCCTATTTTTGCACACGGAGGCCTCAAAGTCTCGCCCCATTCGAGTCCGGGCGGATTAATCTCACCCCCGCCTCCCGCCACTACAAGGCTATCGCCCACCGGTTTTGGGGCCCTTTTTCCGCTGGGGTGGTTTGGGACGCAGGCCTTCGGGGGCCTATTTTTGCCCATGGCTCATGCCTTTTTTGCACTCGAGGCCGCCTCGCAGTCTCTACCCATCTGAGTCCGGCTGATTTATCTCACAGCCCCACCTCAAGGTCAGAGCCCACCCGTTTTTTGGCCATTTTTCCGCTGGGGGGTTTTGGGACGCAGGCCTTCGGGGGCTTATTTTTGGGCGCGGCTGTGCCCGCGGCCTATTTTAGGCACACGGAGGCCTCGCAGTCTCGGCCTATCTGGAGTCCGGCGGACAACTCGCCCCGCCCCCATCAGCTTCCATAGCCCACCGGGTTTTTGGCAATTTTTTCCGCTTGGGGCTAGGGACGAGGACTTTGGGGTTTATTTTTTGGGCGCGGGCTGTGCTCATGGCCTATTTTTTGGCACTCCTGAGGTCACCTGGCAAAGTCTCGGCCTCCCCATTCTCCGAGTCCCATGGATCTAACTGGCCAGCCCCACCGCAAAAGGCTGGGGACCGCCAGCTAAAGCCCTCCACCCGCTTTTGTGGCTCCCGATGGACAAACTTTGGCTCCTGCAATCTGGCGGTTATTTTTGGGCGCGGCTGTGCCCAGAGCCTATTTTTGGCACACGGAGGCCGCTCACAAGTCTCGCCTCTATCTGAGTCCGGCGATCAACTCACCTTCCGCCTTAACAAGGCTATAGCCCACCGGGTTTTTTGGCCATTTTGGGGTGGTTTAGACGCAGGCCTTCGGGGCCTATTTTGGGTGTGCCTCAGTGCTCAAGGCTCATTTTTGGCACTTTGAGGCCGCCTCGCAAAGTCTCGCCATTCTCGAGTCCATGGACGATCGAATCCTTGGCTAGCCCTCCCACTTCTCAAGGATAAAGCCCACCTGCCAGGCCTTTTTCCCGATGGATCTAACTTGGTTCCCCGCCATTCGGCATTTATTTATGGTGCTGTGTCGTGGGCTTATTTTAGTACACACGGAGGCCGCCTCGCAGTCTCGCCCCATTCCTAGTCCGCGGATGAACTGGCCAGCCCACCCCCTGCTAAAGGCCACCTGCTTTGTGGTCCTTTTCCCGATGGATCGATCTTGGCTCCCCGCCATTCAAGGCGGTGTTATTTTTAGGCGCTGCTGTGCTCATGCCTATTTTGGTACACGGAGGCAAGCTTCTGCAGTCTCGCCCCATTCCGAAGTCCCATGGACAACTTCACCAGCCCCACTTTCAAGGCTATAGCCCACCCATTTTGGCCATTTTTCCGCTTGGGGTTTTGGGACGAGGCTGGGCTTTATTTTTAAGCATTTGTGCCAGTCAAGGCCTATTTTTGCACACGGAGGCCCTCGCAAAGTCTCGCCTCTATCTCGAGTCCAAGGATGACGCTTCCGCCTCACTACCAAGGCTATAGCCCACCGGTTTTTGGCCATTTTTCCGCCTCATGGGACGAGGTCTTTTGTGATCGGCCTGCTGCTGCGTGCTCATGCCTGTTTTTGCATACGGAGGTTGCCGCAAGTCTCGCCTATTCGAGTCCTGAAGGTCCCAAGTGACAAATCTCACAGCCCCACCAAGGCTATAGCCCACCCATTTTGGCTTATTTCCGCTTGGGGGTTTTACGAGGCCTGGCTTATTTTTGGGCACGGTTGTGCTCCAAGGCCTATTTTTACACACGAGGCCTCCCTTCGCAGAAAGTCTCTCGCCTCATCTTCGGAGTCCCATGGATTAATCTCTCTCACCCCACCCCCCACCAAGGCTATAGCCCACCGGGTTTTTGGCCATTTTTCCGCTGGGGTGGTTTGGGACGCATGCCTTCTGGGGTCATTTTTGCTGGGCTGTGCAGCCTGGGCTCATTTTTTGCACTCTGAGGCCGATCGCAAAGTCTCGCCTAACCCGAGTCCGCGGATCAACTTGGCTCACGCCCCCACCTGGCCAAGGCTAAATCCCACCTTTTGTGGCTCTTTTTCCGATGGATTTAACTTGATCCCGCCTATCTGGCAGTTATTTTTTATGCTGGCTGTGCTCATGGCCTGTTTTAGCACACGGAGGTCAGCCGCAAAGTCTCGCCCCATTCTCGATGTCATTTGATCTAACTTTGCCAGCCCACCCCCAAGGCTAAAGCCCACCCGTTTTTGTGGCCTTTTTCCGATGGACGAACTTGGCTCCCCAGAATTGGGGCGGTTATTTTTGGGCGTGGCATTGCCCTCGTCCTATTTTTGGCACACGGAGGCCGATCGCAAAGTCTCGCCCCATTCCGAGTCCGGCGGACGAACATGGCCAGCCCCATTCTCTCAAGGCAAAGCCTACTGCTTTTTGGGCCTTTTTTCCGATGGATTAATTGGCTCCCGGCATTCGGGCAGTTATTTTTGGGCGCGGCTTTTCCCGCGGAATTTTTTGGCACACGGAGGTCAGCTGCAGTCTCGCCCATCTCGAGTCCGCGGATTTAATCTTGGCCTAGCCCAGCCCAAGGCTAAAGCCCACTCTGCTTTTGTGGCCTTTTTCCCGATGGATCTAACTTGGCTCCCCGGGAATGGCAGTTATTTTTTCAGTCTGCTGAAATGCGAATTTACAAGGCACATCAAGGTCAGCTGCAAAGTTCATTTCTATCTGAGTCCGCGGATTTAACTTGGCCAGCTCTTCCCCAATTCTAAGGCAAAGCCCACCTGCTTGCTATTTTTTCCGATGGATTTAACTTGGCTCCCCTGAATTGGCAGTTATTTTTTAATGCTGCCCACGGTCCCTCATTTTGGCACACGGAGGCCGATCGTCTCAGCCTATCTCGAAATCCGGACGTCCAGCCCCCACCCCCAAAGCTATGTTTGTTCGCCTGTTCATGGCCATTTTTCATTGGGGTTTTGGGGACGAGGCAGCTTAAGCGATATTTTTGGCGCATAGTGCCATGCCTATTTTTTTGGCACACGGAGGTCGTCAGCAAAGTCTCGCCCCATTCTGAGTCCGCTGACGATTTAACTTGGCTAGCCCCACTTCTCAAGGCAAAAAGCCCACCTGCACAGCCTTTTTTATGGAAGAACTTGGCTCCTGCATTTACGGTTATTTTTGCTGGCTTTTGTCTTCGTTCTATTTTTTTGGCACACGGAGGCCGCTTGCAAAGTTTTCGCCCATCTGAACCGCAGAGATTTAATCTCTGGCAGCTCCCACCCCCAAGCTATAGCCCACCCATTTTTTTTTTGCCATTTTTGGGTTTTGGACGCAGGCCTTCGTCTTTTATTTTTGGCGCTGCTGTGCTCATGCTTGCCTATTTTTGTCACACGGAGGCCGCTCGCAAAGTCTCGCCCCGATCCGAGTCCTGTGGACGAACTTGGCCAGCCCTTAAGGCTCAGTTCACCTGGCTAGGGGCCTTTTTTCCGATGGACAAACTTGGCTCCCCTGATTGGGCGAGTGTTATTTTCATGCAGCTATGCCTCTGTGGGCCTATTTTTGCACACGGAGGTTGCCTGCAGTCTCGCCCATTCCCGAGTCCCATGGCGGATTAACTTGGCTAGCCCCACCCCACAGGCTATAGCCCACCCATTTTTCGCCATTTTTCCGCTTGGGGTTTTGGGACGTGCCTTCGGTCTTATTTTTTTGGCGCTGCTGTGCTCAAGTACGACGGCCTATATTTTTTGTCACACGCAGAGGCATTTGAAAGCCGCTGCAATGTCTCACAGATTCCGAGTCCCAAGGGATTAACTTGCCCAGCCCCCACTCTAAGCCAGTTTCCTCCACCCACAGGGCCTTTTTCCACGGGATTTAACTTCAAATTTCGAATTCAGGCAGTTATTTTTTTCGCTGGGTTTTTCCAGCGGAATTTTTTGGCACGGAGTTTCGCTTTCGCAGAAAGTCTCTCACCCCATCTGAGTCCGCATGGACGAACTTTGGCCAGCCTCCACTCCCCAAGGCTAAAAGCCCACCTGCATGCTTCTTTTTTCCACCAGGGTTATGGACCTAACATGGTTCCCTGCCAGGGCGAGCTTATTTGGCGCTGCCACAGTGGCTCAAGGGCCTATTTTTTTGCACACGAGCTTGCAAAGTCTCGGCCTCATTCCGAGTCCTGGCGGATCGATCCTAAGCACTCCCACTTGCTACAGCCCACCATTAAGGTTTTTCCGATGGATTTAACGGCTCCCTTGATTGGGCGGTTATTTTGCTGCTTTGCACTCGCTCTATTTTTGGCGTGACGGAGCGACGCAGTCTCCGCCCTATCTCAGTCCCATGATTCCATCTGGCCAGCCCCACTTCCCCAAGCCTCTACCTGCTTACAGGGCTCTTCCCATGGATCTAACCTGCTCCCCTGCATTGGGGTTGTTATTTTAGGTTGGCTTTGCCCAAGGCATTTCGGGTATTGACGGAGGTTTGCAGCCTCATTCCTGAAGTCCCGGGCGACCATCTCTTGGGGCTACAGCCTCCCACCCCCCAAGGCTATAGCCCAAATTGTATTTTTTTGGCCATTCAGTTTTGGGACGTGAGGCCTTCGGGTCTTATTTTGGCCATTGCACCCGCGCCTATTTTTTTGTCGACGGGTGTCGCCGCAATGTCTCTCGCCTGACTGAGTCCCATGGATCTAACTTGGCTGTTTCAATTTCTGCTACAAAGCTCAATCTGCTTTGTGGCCTTTTTCCATGGATTTAACATGGCTCCCCCTGCATTCAAGAAGTTATTATTTTTCACATGCTTTTTCCTTCGCAGAATTTTTAAGTAGACGAGGCCGCTTCAAATTACCCATTCTCGAGTCCGCGGATCTAACTTGGCCAGCCCTAATTTCTAAACGCTTAAAGCCCAATTAGTTTGCAGGGATTTGATGGATCTAATCCTATTCCCTGCATTCGTGTTGTTATTTTTAGCACCCATGGTTCGCTGGCCTATTTTGGCACACGGAGGCTCAGCTTTGTGTCTCACCCCATCTCGAGTCCGGCGGATTTTAATCTCAGCGCCCCTAATTCCCCAAGGCTATACTCTAATCTGCTTTTGGCCATTCGCCAAGGGGTTTTGGGACGTGAGAGGTCAAGCTTATTTTTGGCACGGCTGTGCCCGCTGGGCTTATTTTTTGGCACACACGGAGGCCGGGCCGCAAAACTACTCTATCTGAGTCCCATGGATTTAGTCCCACAGCCCCACTCCCCCCAAGGCTAAAGCCCACCTGCTTGCGGGCCTTTTTTCCCATGGATCTAACTTGGTTCTCGGTATTCGTAGAAGTTTTTACGCTGCTTTGCTCATGGGCCTATTTTTAACATCTGAGGTCAGCTGCAGTCTCGGCCTCACCCGAGTCCGGGCGGATCTAATCCCATTAGCTCCACTCTCAAGTGTTATAGCCCAATCTGCTTTTTTGGCCATTTTTGTCAGTTTTAGACGCAGCTCATGATGGATGTTGCTGTGCTCATGCCTTATTTTTGCACACGGAGGTCAGCTGCAAAGTTCAGCCATTCTCGAAGTCCCATGGACTCCATCTTGGCCAGCTCCCACCTCTGGGCTAAAAGCCCACCTGCTTGGCCTTTTTCCGATGGATCTAACTCTGGCTCCCAAGATTCAAGGCGCGGTCAAGGATCATTTTTTGGCACGGAGGTCAGCCGCAGTCTCGCCCCCATTCGAAGTCCCATGGGATCTAATCCTGGCCAGCCCCACCCCTGCCATAGCCCACCTGCCATTTTTTCCCACGGGATGCATCCTTGGCCCTCGAGCCTGTAGAAGTTATTTTTAAGCTGCCATGTCACTTGCACACGGAGGCCGCTCGCAAAGTCTCGCTTCATTCCGAGTCCCAAGGGATTCATCTCGTTAGCCCCACTTCTGCTGTTATACCACCCGCTACCATTTTTTTGTGTATGGACGTGGCGGGCATGCCCATGGCCCATTTTTTTGGCACGGAGGCCGCCGCAGTCCGCCCATCTGAGTCCCATGGATCACCCCATTAGCCCCACCTCAGCAAAGGCCCACCTGGCTTGCTGGCTCTTTTTCCATTACGGATTGCTATACATCTGATTCTCGACATTTTCAAGTACCTGGCAGATTTTTGGATTTGCCTGGACGCTGGATTTGCCCATGCCTATTTTTTTGGCACACGGAGGTCGCTGCAGAAGTCTCGGCCCATTCTGAGTCCGGCGGATTTACTCTGGCCCCCAGCCCCCCCCCTAAGGCTATAGCCCACCTGCTTTTGGCCATTCATTTTTCATGGGTTTGGGAGGCAGGCCTGGGCTTATTTTTTGCTGGGCTGTGCTCAAGGACTATTTTTTGGCACACGGAGGTCATTGCAGTCTCGCCTCTATCTCAGAGTTCCGTCGATTGACCTGGCTTAGCCCCACTTCCCAAGGCTAAAAGCCCACCTGCCAGTGGGCTTTTTCCTGATGCGAACTGGGCTCCCGGCATCTGCAGAAGTTTTTCTTTGGCTGGCTGTGCTCAAGGCCATTTTGCACACCTGAGCCTCGAAAGTCTCGCCCATCTGGAGTCCTGCGGACGAACTCTCGCCTCGGGCCCACCAAGGCTTATAGCCCAATCGGGGTTTTGGCCCTTTTTCCGCTGGGGGGTTTTGGGACGCAGGCCTCGGCTGAGCCATGCATGCGGCCTATTTGTCACATGGAGGCGCTGCAGTCTCGCCCATCTGGAGTCCCAAGGATCGAATCCTTACAGCCCCACCCCCCAAGGCTATAGCCCACCCATTTTTTTGCCTTTTTCCGCTGGGGGTTTTGCACGAGGCCTTCTGGTCTTATTTTGGGCTGGCTGATTCTCAAGGCCTATTTTTGTCACACACTGAGGCGGCCACACAAAGTCTCGGCCCATTCGAGTCCTCATGGATTAATCTTGGCTTTCAGCCCCACCCAAGTGCTACAGCTCCACCTGCTTTTGGTGGCCTTTTTCCTAAGTGGATTGACATGGCTCCCCGCATCTTCGGGCAGTTATTTTTGCGCGGCTTGCCTGGCCTCACTTTTGGCACACGGAGGTCGCTTCGCAGTCTCGCTCTATCTGAGTCCCATGGAATCTCATTAGCCCCACCCCCAAGGCTATAGCCCAACCTTTTTTGGCCATTTTTTCGCCGGGGGTTTTTGGGACGCAGGCCTTCGGGGGTTTATTTTGCGCCGGGCTGCCACAGTTCAAGCTGCCCATTTTTTGAACATCGGGGCCACTCGCAAAGTCTCACTCTATCCCGAGTCTGGCGGATTAACTCTGGCCAGCCCCACCCCCAAGTGCTATAGCCCACCCATTTTTCGGGCCATTCTTCCATGGGGTTTGGTGACGAGACTGGGTTTTATTTTGGCTGCCAGTTGTGCTCATGTCCTATTTTACACGGAGGCCCCGGAGGTTCTCGCTAAGTCTCGCCTCATCTGAATCCAATGACGATCTTCGGCCTCACTTTGCCCCCACCAAGGTCAGAAGCAAGACCGTTTTTGGCCATTTTTCCACTGGCTGGTTTTGGGAATTAGAACTGGGGCATATTTTCAAGCGCTGGCTGTTTTTGGCAAACGGGAGGCCGCCGCAATTCTCGCCCATTCCGGAGTCCCATGGACGATTAACTTAGCCAGCCCCACCCCCCAAGGCTAAAGCCCACCTGCCAGCTTTCTTCGATGGGATCTAACTTGGTTTCCCCGCCATTCGGCGTTATTTTGCTGGTTGTGCCTGGGCCTATTGTTGGCACACGGAGGCAGCCGTAAATTCGCCTCATTCGAGTCCGCGGGCGGATCTAACTTTGGCAGCCCCACCCCCTAATTTCTCAAGCTAAAGCCCATCCGCTTTCAGGCTTTTTCCGATGGACTAACTTGGCTCCCTCGCATTCGTAGTTATTTTTACATAGTGGCTGTGCCTGCCATATTTACACATTTGAGGCGCTGCAAGTCTCGGGCCCCATTCCGAGTCCTATGGGCGGATCAACTTGGCCAGCCCCACTTTAAGCTAAAGCCTCACCTGCTGGTGGCCTTTTTTTTCGATGGATCTAACTTGGCTCCCCGCCATTCGGTGGTTATTTTGGGGCGCTGTGCCTGCGGTGGCTTTATTGTTGGCACGGAGGTCAGCTGCAAAGTCTCGCCCCATTCCGAGTCCCGCGGACGAACTTGGCCAGTCCCACCCCCCAAGTGCTAAAAGCCCATCCGCTTGCGGGCTTTTTTCCGATGGATCTAACTTGGCTCCCCGGCATTCGTAGTTATTTTTTTACGCTGGGTTGTCCGGCCACTAATTTTGGCACACGGAGGTCGAGCTGCCACAGAAAGTCTCGGCTTTCATTCCGAGTCCGGGCTGGATTTAATCCTGGCTAGCCCCACTCCCCCAAGGCTAAAGCCCACCCTTGGTGGCCTTTTTCCGATTGAAGAACCTGGCATCATGTTATTTTTACTTTTGCTCACATGGCCCATTTTTTTGCACACACACGGAGGCCGCCGCAGAGTCTCCCCCATTCCGAGTCCCATGGATCTAACTTGGCCATCCCCACCCCCCCAAGGCCAAAGCCCAATCTGCCAGGGTTTTTTCCGATGGATCTAACTTGGCTCCTGCATTCTGTAGTTATTTTTGCTGCCAAGTGCTCATCGGCTTATTTTTTCAGACTGGAGGCCGCAGTCTCGCCCCATTCCAGTCCTGGGCTGATCTAACTTGGCCAGCCCCACCCCTGCTGCTAAAGCCCTGCTTCTGTGGCCTTCTTCGATGGATCTATTCTGGTTTCCCTCGCCATTCAAGGCGTGTTATTTTTAGCTGGGTGCCTGTGGCCTATTGTTGGCACCTTAATGGAGGCCGCCAGAAATCTCCCCCATTCGAATCAAGGATCTATCTGGTGGATTTTCCCACTCTCTGCCCCACCCCCAAGCTTATAGCTCACCCATTTTTTTGGCCATTCTTCCGCTGGGGTTTGTGACTAGGACCTGGGTCTTATTTTTGGGCTGTGCCCATGCTCTATTCTGGCACATGAGGTCAAGTCTCTGCCTCTACGATCTGAGTCCGGGCGGATTCCATCTCGCCTCACTCGCCCACCATGCTATAATAAGCGCACCGTTTTTTTCGGGCCATTTTGCTGGGGGTTTGGGACGAGGCCTGGGCTTATTTTTGGCGCTGCCTGCTGGCCTGTTTTGGCACACGGAGGCCAGCAAGTCTCACCCCATTCCGAGTCCGGGCGATTTATCCTGGCCAGCTTCCCACTCAATGCTAAAGCCCACCATTGGCTTTGGCCTTTTTTCGATGGATCTAACTTGGCTCCCGCCATTATCTGGTGGTTATTTTTGGGCGGCCAGGGTTCGTGCCTATTGTTACACGGAGGTCGGGCCTGCAGTCTCGGCCCCCATTCTGAGTCCAAGGGATCTAACTTGGCCAGCCCCACCCCCCAAGGCTAAAGCCCATCCGCTGCGCTTTTTTTCCCGATGGACTTAACTTTGCTCCTCGGCATTCGTAGCTTATTTTGGCGCTGCTTTGCCCACCGCCAATTCTTTACACACGGAGGTCGCCGCAGTCTCGCTTCCCCATTCCTGAGTCCGGGCGGATCTAACTTTTGGCCAGCCCCACCCCTGCTAAGGCTAAAGCCCACCTGCTGTGGCCTTTTTCCGATGGAAGAACTTGGCTCCTGCATTGGGGCGGGAAGATTTTTTTACGCTGGCTTGCCTCACGCCTATTTTTTGCACATGGAGGTCAGCCGCAAAGTCTCCCCATTCTGAGTCCGCGGACTGTTGGCCATCCCCACTTCTGCTAAAGCCCACCTGTTTCAGGGTCTTTTCCGATGGACTTAACCCTCGCATCTGTAGTTATTTTGGGCGGGCTGTGCCCACGGCTTATTTCAGACTGGAGGCCGCCGCAGTCTTCGCCTCATTCCGAAGTCCGGGTGGATTTAACTGGCCAGCTCCCACACCCTGAAGGCCAAAGCCCACCCGCCAGGGCCTTTTTTCCTGATGGACGATCTTGGCTCCCCTATTCGGGCGGGATATTTTGGGCTGCCGGGTTTACCTGGGTGGCCTTTTTTGAACACGGAGCCGGGTTCGCAGTTCCGCCCCATTCGAAGTCCGCGGACGAATCTCTACAGCCCTACCCCTGCTAAACCCCACCCACAGGTCTTTTTCCATGAAGAACATGGCTTCCGGCATTCGGCGTGAGTGGGCTGCTGTGCTCAAGGGTCTATTTTTTACACGGAGCCCGCCAAGAAAGTCTGCCCCATTCCGAAGTCCGGGCGGATTTAATCTTGGCCAGCCCCACACCCTGCTGCTAAAGCACCCACTGCCAGGGCTCCTTTTTTCCGATGGATCAACTTGGCTCCCCGGCATTGGCGGCGCGCTTTTGCTCTGCCTATTTTTTGCACACGGAGGTCAGCCGCAACGCCACGACTCCATTCGAGTCCCGAGGGACTCCTGGCCCGCCTCCCCACCCCCAGGCTTAAAGCCCACCCACAGGGCCTTTTTCCGATGGATCGAACTTGCTCCCCACCATTCGGCGGTTATTTTTGGGTGCTGTGCCCAAGGCTGCCTATTTTTTGGCATTACACGAGGCCGCCGCAAAGTCTCGCCCGCATTCCCAGTCCGGCGGATCAACTTGGCCAGCCCCTAACCCCCTAAGGCTAAAGCCCACCTGTTGTTGTGGCCTTTTTTCCGATGGATCTAACTTGGTTCCCCGCATTCAAGGTAGTTATTTTTGGCCAGCCATGGGCTCATTTTGCACACGGAGCCGGCCTGCAGTCTCGCCCCATCTGAGTCCGCGGATTTAACTGGCAAGCCCCACACCCCAGGCTAAAGCCCACCTGTTTTTGTAATTTTTCCGATGGATCTAACTTGGCTCCCCGGCATTCTATTTCGCGGCTTTGCCATGCTACTATTTTTTGGCACACGGAGCCCGCCTCGCAAAGTCTCGACTCCATTCCCGAGTCCGGCGGATCTAATCTGGCCAGCCCCACTCCTGCCAGTGCCCACCCGCTTTTGTGGCCTTTTTTCCCGGGATGGATCTAACTTGGCTCCTGCATTCAAGGTTATTTTTGGGCGCCAGCTTGCTTTGGTTCAAGCGGCCTATTTTTTATACTGAGGCCGCCGCAGAAGTCACGACCCATTCCGAGCCCGCCATTTAACTTTGGCACGCCAGCCCCCAAGGCTAAAGCCCACCCATTTTTGGGCCTTTTTCCCACGATGGATTAACTTGGCCCCCACCATTCATGTTATTTTACACGGCTGTGCTCATGCCTATTTTTGGCATTGATGGAGGTCAGAAAGTCTCTATCTAAGTCCGGATGAACTTGCATGAGCCCCACCTTCAAGGCTATAGCCCACCTGGCTATTTTCCGGGGTTTGGGACGACCTGGCGCTAATTTACGCTGCTGAGTCCAAGCTGCCTATTTTTTGGCACACGGAGGCCCTCGAAGTCTTCGCCCCATTCCAAGTCCGCGGATTTAACTTGGCCAGCCTTTACCTCAAGGCTAAACCTCACCTGCTTAGGTTTTTCCATGGAAGAATTTTATCTTCGGCGAAGATTATTTTTGCTTGTGCCCAAGGGCTCATGCCTATTTTTGCATTGACGAGGTCCGCCAAGAAAGTCTCGCCCATTCCGAGTCCGCGGACGAAACTTGGCCAGCCTCAGCCCCTCAGCGCGCTTCCACCTGTTGTTGCCCGATTTTTTCCAATGGCTTTTTCCATTTGGCCCTGGTTCCCGCATTCGTAGTTATTTTTGCCGCTGTGCCTACGGCCTATTTTTGGTAACAAGCCAAAGTCTCTTGCCCCATTCCTGAAGTCCGGGCGGACGAACAAGGCAAGTCCCACACCCCAAGCCTAAACCCCACCTGCCAGGCCTTTTTTCCGATGGATGAACTCCTGGCCTCCCGGCATTCGGTGGTTATTTTGGCTGCTTGCCCACGGGCCTATTTTTTGGCACACGAGCCCGCCAAGAAAGTCTCACCCATTCCGAGTCCCATGGATTTGAATCTTGGCTAGCCCCCACTTGGCCCCACCCCTGCTAAAGCCCACCTGCCAAGGGCTTTTTCCGATGGATCTAACTTGGCTCCCGGCATTCGGGCGGTTATTTTGCTGCTTGCTTTGCCAAGCTGCCTATTTTTTAGCACACGGAGGCCGCCTCCAAAGTCACGACCTGCCTCCCGTCGGGATCTAACTTGCACGCCCCAGCCCCAAAGCCCACCCATTTGGTTGTGGCCTTTTTCCGATGGATCTAACTTGGCTCCCCCACCATTCAAGGGTGCTTGGCGCTGTGCCAGCCCATTTTTGCACACGGAGGTCAGCCGCAGTCTCGCCCCATTCGAAGTCCAAGGGATTTAACTTGGGGAGCCCCACCCCCTGAAGGCTATAGCCCACCTGCTGGCCATTTTTCCGTGGGGTTTGACGAGTCTGGCGCTAATTTTTAAGGCTGCTGAGTCTCAAGGGCCTATTTTTTGGCACACGGAGGTCAGCCGCAAAGTCTTTGCCCTCATTCCGAGTCCGCGGGATTTAGTCCCATGCAGCCCCACCCCCAAGTGCTATAGCCCACCTGCTGTCATTTTTCCCTGTTTGGGTACGCAGACCTTCGGCGCTTAAATTTTACATGCTGGCTGTGCTCAAGGGCTTTTTTTTAGCACACGGAGCCCGCTGTCTCGACCCATTCCGAAAGTCCGCGGACGATTTATCTCTGGCCAGCCCCAATTTCATGCTAAAGCCCACTCTGCTTTTAGGGCTTTTTCCGATGGATCGAACTTGGCTCCCCGGCATTGGGTTAGAGCTTTTTGGGCTGCTTTTTGCCCGCTGCCTATTTTTGGCAAACGGAGGCCCCTCGCAAAGTCTCGCCCCATTCGGAGTCCGGCGGACGAACTTTGCCAGCCCCACCCCCCAAGACTAAAGCCCACCTTGCTTGCAGGGCTCTTTTCCGATGGACGGATTTAACTTGGCTCCCCACCATCTGGCGTTATTTTTATGCTGCTGTCAAGGGGCCTATTTTTACACAACGGAGGCCGCTTGCAGTTCGCCCCATTCCGAGTCCCATGGATCTAACTTGGCCAGCCCCAACCTCAAAGGCTAAAGCCCACCTGTCAGGCCTTTTTCCGATGGACGAACTTGGTCTCGGCAGTTATTTTTGGCTGCTGAGTCCGCAGCCTGCTTGGCACACTGAGCCCTCAGCAAAGTCTCTCGACCCATTCGAGTCCTGCAGATTAACTCGCCTCGCTCTACCCACTCAAGTGCTATAGCCCACCGTTTTTTTGGCCATTTTTCCCGCTGGGGTTTTGGGACGAGGCCTGGGCTTATTTTGGCGCGCCTGTTCCCAAGCTGCCTATTTTTGGCACACACGGAGGCCGCCGCAGTCTCACGCCATTCCCGAGTTCGGGCGGATCTAATCTGGCCAGCCCCACCCCCTCTGGCTAAAGCCCACCTGCTTTTTTGGTGGGCCTTTTTCCGATGGATCTAACTGGCTCCCTGCATTCGGGAGGTTATTTTACGAGGCTGTGCCCAGCTGCCTATTTTTACACACGGAGGCCGCCGCAGTCTCACCAACATCGAGTCCCGGCATGATTAACTTGGCCAGCCCCACCCCCCCATGCTAAAGCCCACCTGCCAGGGTTGCCGATGGATCTAACTTGGCTCCTGCATCTGGCGGTTATTTTTGCATGGCTTTTAGCAAGCCTATTTTTTGCACACGGAGGCCGTTCGCAAAGTCTCCCCCCATTCCGAGTCCTGCAGAAGAACTTGGCCAGCCCCACCCCCCAAGGCTATAGCCCACCAGTTTTTTGGCCATTTTTCCGGTGGGGGGTTTTGGGACGCAGGCCTTCGGGCACTTATTTTGGCGCTGCACAGCTCAAGGCTCATTTTTGGCACACGGAGTCTCTAAATTCTCACCCCATTCGAGACCTGGCGGATTTAATCCGCCTCGCCTCACCTCAAGGCTATAGCCCACCTTTGGGTCATTTTCATGGGGTTTTTGGGACGAGGCCTTCGGGTGCTTACTTTTTTGCGTGCGATGGTGCTCACAAGGGCCTATTTTTTGCACACGAGGCCGCTTGCAAAGTGTCTCTTCCCCATTATGAGTCCGGCCGACTGAATCCTTACAGCCCACTCTATGTGCTAAAGTTTCACCATATTTTTTTCCGATGGACGAACTCTCCCGGCATTCGGGCGTTATTTTTGGCGCGCCCTGCTCACAAGCCTATTTTTTTACAGAGGGCGCTCGCAAAGTCTCGCTCCCTTCCGAGTCCGGCGGATGAACCTGGCCAGCCCCACCCCCCAAGGCTATAGCCCACCGGTTTTTTGCCCATTTTTCCGCTGGGGGGTTTTGGGACGCAGGCCTTCGGGGTTCTTGCTGGCTGTTCTCAAGGCCTATTTTGGCACACTTGAGGCCGCTTGCAGTCTCGCCCCATTCTGAGTCCGCGCGGACGAAGTGGGCCACCCCCACCCCCCAAGCTAAAGCCCACCTGCTGGGTTTTTTCCGATGGATCTAACACCCCGCCTTCTGAGGTTATTTTTGGCGCGGTGCCATCATGGGCCTATTTTTTACATTGAGGCGTCGCCTGCAAAGTCTCACGCCATTCCGAGTCCCATGGACGAACTTGGCTAGTCTGACTTCTACAGCCCACCTGCCAGGGCCTTTTTTCCGATGGATCGCAATTATTCGTATTTTGGGCGCTGGCTTTGCTCAAGGGTCATGGCACACGGAGGCCGCTGCAGTCTCGGCCTCATCTGAAGTCCCAAGGGATCTAATCCTGGCCAGCTCCCACCCCCCAAGGCTTTAGCCCAATCTGCTTTTTTGGCTATTTTTCCCGGGGTTTGTAACGCAGGCTCACACTTTACAAGGAGTCCGCGAGCCTATTTTTTGCACATTTGAGGCTCCCTCGCAAAGTCTCGACCTATCTCGAGTCTCGGCATTTAACCTTGGCCAGCCCCACTCTGCCAAAGCCCACCTGCTGGTGGCCTTTTTCCGACATGGACTTAACTGTATTCCCCAGCACATTCAGGGAGGTTATTTTTGTGCTGTAGAAAGAAGCAACTGGATTAACCTTAGCAATACGTGTAACTGAACGAAGTATACTGAT
>JAUJEN010000179.1:0-185537 GCA_030448925.1 Citrus cavaleriei
CTAGAAGCAAGTTATTGCATTGCTATAATCTGATCTGCTTCTTTCTACCTTGCAGCACCTGCCAGGCCTTCCGCTGGGATCACCCCATGCCTGGTTTTCGTATGTTATTTTTGGGACGCGCGAGCCTGCTGCCTATTTTTGGCACACGGAGTGTCGCCGCTGAGTTCCCTGGCCAGACCCGAGTCCCATGACTACCTGGGCCAGCCCCACTCCCTCAAGGCTATAGCCCAATCTTTTGTGGACTTTTCCGCTGGATCTAACTTGGTTTCCTGCCTTCAAGCGGCCCTTTGGGCGCTGCTGTGTCCACGGCCTATTTTAGCACACGGAGGTTGCCATGTAGTCTCGGCCAGATTCCCAGTCCGCGGATTTTATCTGGCAGCCCCACCCCTGCTGCTATAGCCTCACCCACATATTAGCTTTTTCCACGAATCTCACATGCCTGCCTTTGGGGTTATTTTTTAAGCGCTGCTGTGCCTGTATTTATTTTAAGTAACACGGTGTCACGCAGAGTCTGGCTACTATGAGTCCAAGATCTATTTGGCCAGCCCCACCCCTGCTGGCTATAGCCCACCTGCTGGCCTTTTTCCGTTGGACGCATCCTTGTCAAGTCTTCGGAAGTTATTTAGTTGCTGTGCCTTGGCCAATTTTGGAACGGAGGCTCGCAGTCTCACCCCATTCTGAACTGGTGACGAACTTGCACGCCCCACCCCCCAAGGCGAGCGCACCAGCTTTTTCTCGCCTTTTTCCACTGAACGAACTCATGCCCCGGCTCTTCGGGTAGTTCTTTTAAAACGGTTGTGTCCTAGCTCATGGCACACGGAGGCCGCCTCCCAAAGTTCTTGGCCCATTCCGAGTCTCATGGATCTAATCCTGGCCAGCCCCACCCCCTGGGCTATACCACTGCCAGAGATTTTTCCGCCGGATGAGCTTTAGCGCCTGCCTTCATGTTATTTGGGTGGCTACACCAAGAGCCTATTTTTTCGCACACGGAGGCCGCTCGCAAAGTCTCACCCCATTCGAGTCCCATGTGGACGAATCCTGGCCACCCCACCCCCTGCTGGGCTCTAGCCCAATCTGCTGAGGCCTTTTTTCCTGATTTAATCCTAGCGCCTCGGCCTTCTGGTGCTACTTTTTGGCACGGCTGTGCCCATCGCCTATTTATGGCTTCTCATTACTGAGGCCGCAGTTCAGTCTCGCCATTCAGTCCCACAATCATGAACGAACTTGGCCAGCCCCCACCCCTCAAGACTATATCCCAACCAAGCAGGGCCTTTTTCCGGGCCGACTAACTTGCCTCTGGCTCGGGTTATTTTGCTGCTGCACACTCTTTTGGCACACGAGGGCGCGAATGTCTCGCCCCATCTCGAACCGGGCGGATTATCCTACCCCCAGCCCCACCCCTGCTGGCTATAGCTCAATCTGCTTTTAGGGTCTCTTTTCCTGTTGGATTAAACTTGATGCCTGCATTTGGCATGTTCTTATACGGCTTGTGCTTCATGCCTCATTTTATAACATCGACACTTCAAGAAAGTCTCTTATCTGAGGGGCCAGCTGGATCTAATCTGACAGCTCCACCTCTGCGAGAGCCCACCTGCTTAGGCCTTTTTTCCGCTGGACGCATCTAACTGGTCTCCTGGCTCTGGGGTTATTTAAGCACGGCTGTGTCTGCTGACCCTATTTTTGGCACACGGAGGCTACTCATAGAGTCTCGCCAGATCTCGAGTCCGGCGGGATCGACGGGCCAGCCCCACCTGGCTATAGCCCACCTGCTTTGTGGCCTTTTCCCGCTTGGATCTAATCCCATGCCCGGCCTTCCGCCTGGGCGGTTATTTTTGGCTGGCTGTGCCCTTGGCATTTTGCACACGGAGGCTGCGCAGTCTCACCACACATTTCGAAGTTCGGTGCTGATCAATCCTGGCCAGCCCCAATCTCCCAAGGCTATAGCCCACCCGCTTTGTGGCCTTTTTCCTGGGCTGGATCTAATCCTTGGCGCCCGGCCTCGGCGGTTATGTTCATGCTTTCCACCCCTTGGCCTCATTTTGCACACGATGCCTCGCCTTCGCAGTCTCGCCCCATCCGAGTTCAGCTCCATGGATAACTTGGCAACCCCACCTCCCCAAGGCTAGCCCCACCTGCTTTTTTCCTGGTTTTTCTGACCGGAATCTAACTTGGCGCCTCCCGGCTCGGGTGCTTATTTTTGACATCGGCCAGCCTGCGGCCTCTGGGCACACGGAGGTCAGCTGCAGTTCTCGCCTCCCATCTCGAGTCCCGGCGATCTAACTTTGTTCCAGCCTCTTACCTCCCAAGGCTATAGCCCACCTGCTTTTGTGGACTTCTTCCGCTGATCTTTGGCCCCCATGCCCGGCCTGGGCGGTGCACATATTTTTGGTAAATGCCAGCCTGCAGTCGGCTTGCACACGGAGGATCGCCACAGAGTCTCGCCAGATTGAGTCCCGCGGATCTATTTGGCCAGCCCCACCCCCTGCTGCTGCTATAGCCCACCCGCTGTGGACTTTTCCGCTGGATCGATCTCACCTGGCCTGGCTAAGGGTTATTTTGGCTGCCACGGGCTGTGTCTCGTAGCTCATTTTTGCACACGGAGGATTTCACAGAGTCTCAGCCATTCTCGAGTCCGGGCGGACGACGGCCACCCCACCCTGCTATAGGCCCACCATTTCCTTTTTCCGGCTGATCGAACTTTTGCCTGGCGGTTATTTTGCTGATGTTCTTGCTATTTTTTGCCATTGACGAGGCCGCTTCTTCGCCCCATCTGAAGTTCAAGGACAAACCTGCCCTCACCCCCAAGGCTAAAGCCCACCCTGCTTTTCGCCTTCCACCTGGATCATCCTGGCGCCTCGGCCTTACATAAGGCGCTTATTTTGGTGTGGCTTGCCGGCCATGCCTATTTTTGCACATCTGAGGTCGCTGGCTGGTCTGTCCCATTCCAGTCTGGCGGATCTAATCCTGGCCAGTCAAGACTTCCCCAAGGCTATAAATGCCCACCTGCCAGGCCCTGACGAGTCTAACTTGCCCGCCTTCAAGGCTTATTTTAAGGGTTTCTCTTTGTCTTTACCTATTTTTACATTTAATGAGTCACCTCAAGAAGTTCTCAAGGTTTCATCTGAGTTCGGATTAAACTGGTGCAACCCCACCCCCAGCTACAGCCCCACCTGCCTTTTCCACTGAATCCAACTTGGCGCCTGCCTTCGGGTAAGCTGTTATTTTTGGACACGGTTGTGGCTACGGCCCATTTTTTGCACACGGAGGCCACTGCAGTTCTCGCCCCATTCTCGAGTCCCATGGCGGATCTAACTGGCCAGCCCCACCTCCCAAGGCTATAGCCCACCTTGCTTTTGGATTCCGCTGGATCCCCTGGCGCCTGGCCTTCGGGCGGGCTGTTATTTTGGTACGGCTGTGCCTGCAGCCTATTTTTTGGCACACGGAGGTCAGCCTGCAGAGGTCTCGGGCCAGTGATTTTTGAGTCCGGGCGGACGACGGCCAGCCCCACCTCCCAAGGCTAGTAGCCCACCAGGCCTTTTTTCCACTGGGATCCTAACATGCCCGGCCTTTATTTTTACGCTGGCTGTGCACCTGCATACTTTCTTTGAGACACGGAGGTTGCCTCAAGAAAGTCTCGCCCCATTCCAGTTCGGCGGACAAACTTGGCAACCCCACCTCAAGGCTATAGCCATCTGCCTGCCTTTTTCCTTACGGGACAATCTTGGCGCCTGCCTGTGTGTGGTGCTTATTTTATACAAGGGCTGTGCTCAAGGCCTATTTTTGCACACTGAGGTCAGGCCGCGAAAGTCTCGTCCCCATTCGAAGTGAGTCCGGACTAATCTTGGCCAGCCCCACCTCCCAAGACTATAGCCCACCTGCCAGGCCTTTTTCCACTGGACTAACTTGCCTCGGCCTTTCTGGCACTTATTTTTTTTACGCTGCTCACTCCGACCTATTTTTGGCACTCGAGGTGGTCAGCCAGAAGTCTCACCCATTCAGTCTGAACTTGGGTGGACGGATCTTGGAACCCCACCCAAGGGCTATATCCCAACTGCTTTTTCCGGGCCTTTTTCCGCTGGACTACTATTCTCGCCCCGGCCTCGGGTTGCGATTTTTAGCTGGCTGTGCCCGCTCAAGGGCCGCTTTGGTGCTGACACACCTGAGGGCGCTCACAATGTCTGCCCTGCCCGAACCGGGCGGATCAATCCTGGGCCAGCCCCACCCCAAGGCTATAGGCTCAATCTGCTTAGGACTAATCTT
Source organism: Citrus cavaleriei (assembly GCA_030448925.1). NCBI lineage: Eukaryota > Viridiplantae > Streptophyta > Magnoliopsida > Sapindales > Rutaceae > Citrus > Citrus cavaleriei. The sequence goes on from JAUJEN010000179.1 coordinate 4,261, forward strand.
TTCCCGCTGGATTGAACTTACGCCTGCTCATGTTCTTTGGCTGGCTAAAATCATATGGCCTATTTTTTGGCACACGGAGGTCAGCCAGGTCTCGCCAAGATTCCGAGTCCTGGGCGGACGATTTGGCTAGCTCCCACCTCCTGCTATAGCCCACCATGCGCCTTTTTTCCGCTTGACTTTCGCATGACCTGCTCACATGTTATTTTGTATATGGGTGCCATGGCACCTTGCATTTTTTTTTGCACACGGAGGCCGGGAAAGTCTCACCCCATCTGTAGAGTCCCGGGCAACTTTGGCACGCCTCCCCCACCCCAAGGCTAGCTCACCCGCTGGTGGCCTTTTTCCGCCTGGGATCGCACTTTGCTCAAGCCTCGGTTTATTTTGGGCTGGATGTGTCCGCCAACACATCGGGCATGGAGGCCGCCAAAGTCTCGCCCCATTCCTGAGTCCCAGGATAACCTTGGCCAGCCTCACCCCCAAGGCTATAGCTCACCACAGGCCTTCAGAGAGGTTTGGTCTACGCTTCCGCCTTTGGCTACTTTTTGGCACGGTTGTGCCCACTTGCTATTTTTGGTTCACTCGGAGGCCGCAAGAAGTCTCGCCCCATTCCCGAAGTGCGAATCGAACTTGGCCAGCCCCACCCCAAGGCTATATCCAACTGCTATTTTTTTTGGCCTTTTTCCGCTGACGAATCAACTGCATGCCGCCTGGTTGTTAGCATTTTTGGCGCCGGGTGCCTCATGGCTCTGTTTGGCACACGGAGGCGCCTCACAATGTCCGTCCCCCATCTCGAGTCCTATGGGCGGACGAACCTTGGCCAGCCTCACCCCCCAAGGCTTACATAGCTCATCTGCTTTTATGGTTTTTTCCTGCTGGATTTAACTTACGCCTGCCTGTTTGGCCGGGTTGCCTGTGTGGCCTGGCCTTTTTTCTTACACACAGGTGTCAGCTGCAGAGTCTCGCTGGCATTGCAGTCCGGCGATCTGGCCAAGCCCCACCCCCAAGGCTATAGCCCACCTGCCAGGGCCTTTTTCCCATGGATCAACTTGGTGCCTGGGGGGTTATTTTTATGGCTGTAGCTGTGTCTATTTGTAACACGGAGGCCGGGCTCATGCCAAAGTCTCGCCTCTTCCGAGGAAGTCCTGGGCGGACGAAATCCGGTGCTCAGCCTCCACCCCCCACAAGGCTATAGCCCACCTGCTTTTGTAGGCCTTTTTTCCTGATAGACTTAACTTGGCGCTTCCGGGCCTTCAGTTTATTTTTGTTACTGCCCACAAGGGCCTATTTATGGGGTCAGCCTTTCGCAATGTCTCGCCCCATTCGAGTCCCGGATTGAACTTGGCCAGCTACACCTCTGGCTGGCTAGCCCACATGGAGGCCTTTTTCCGCTTGGACGAATCTTGCGCCTGGCCTGGCGGATTTGTTAATTTTACGGCTAAGGCCTATTTTTTGCAATCGGAGGTCGCCGTCGTGAAAGTCTCACTACCCATTCCGAGTCCGGAATGGGCGGGGGAACTTGGCCAGCCCACCCCCTAGGCCCACCCGGGCCATTTTCCGCTTCTTGGCGCCTCGCTCTTTCTGGTTGTTATTTTTGGCTGCCTTCGGGCTGAAACATTTTTATGCCTGGTTTTGTTCTGCCTATTTTTTGGGCACGGAGGTCACTGCAAGGTCTCGCCTCTCCCGAGTCCGGGCGGACTGATTTGGCTGGCCCCACCCCACTCCACCAAGGCTTTGTAGACCACCTGCTGGCCTTTTTGCCGCTGGGATCAACTTGCGCCTGCCTTTGGCGGTTATTTTGGGCCAGCTACACGCCACAGGGCCTATTTTTTCTCCCACACAGGCTGCTCACAAAGTCTCAGACTGCATTCTGAGTCTGGCGGATTTGAATCCCACAGCCCACCCCCACCAGCCCACCTGCTTTTGTGGCCTTTTTCCGTGATCTAACTTGGCAGCCCCGGGCGTTGGGCAGTTATTTTTGGCACGGCTAGACTGCGGCTCATTTTAAACCGGGACGAGGCCGCCAGCTGCAGTCTCGCCTCTTCCCGAGTCCGGGCGATCTAACCACAGCTTGCCCACCCCCCAAGGCTATAGCCCACCATTTTTGGCCTAGTTTCTTCACTGGACGCATCTCATTAGACGCATACTGGCCTCAAGCAGTTATTTTGGCACGGCTGTGCCTCAAGGCCATTTTTTTTGGCCCTCCCCTCGCATTCATGCCCCATTCCAGTCCCGCTGACGAACTGGCCAGCCCCACAATTTTCAAGGCTATAGCCTGTCCAGCTTTATGCCTTTTTCCACTGGCTAAACATGCCTGCGGCTCGGGCGTTGCTTGGGCGCTGGTCAGCTCAAGGCCTATTTTTTTGGCACACGGAGGTCGTCGTGTGGGGTGCTCAGCCTCACATTCCAAGCTCCTATGATTTAAGCACTGGCCAGCCTCCACCCCTGCTGGGCTTCCACCTGCTTTTTCAGGCCTTTTTCCATGGACGACCTTGGCGCCTGCCTTCGGGCGTTATTTTTGGACAATGGCTGTGCTCATGCCTATTTTGGGCAATAAGACGGATGCCTGCAAGAGAGCGGCCCATCTCGGAAGTCCGGGCGGACGATTTGGCCAGCCCTCAATCAAGGCCATAGCCCAATTGGCTGTCGGACGTGTTAATTTTGGCGCCATGCTACAGTGTCGGCCTATGGCTTTTGGCTTTTTTGCACTTTGAGGTCGTCAGCAGTGTGGCACCACATGAGCCTCTCAGTCCCAGGTCCGGGCGGACTAATCCTGGCTGCACTACACCCCAAGGCTATAGCCCACCTGCTTGAGTTTTTCCGGCTGGACACTGGCGCTTCTTCATAAAGTCTCTTCATCTGAAGGTCCTGGGCATGGACGAATCCTGGCCAGCCCCACTCCCCAAAAAATGTAGGAGCCCACCCACAGGGTTTTTCCGATGGATCTAATCTCTATGCCCCTGCCTTCGGCGAAGTTATTTTGCACTGGCTGTGCCTGGTGGGTTTGCTTTAGCACGGAGGTTGCCTCACGTCTCGCCCCATTCAGTCCGCGAACGATTTGGCCAGCCTCCCACCCCCAAGGTCAGCCCACCTGCTGCTGGCCTTTTTCCTGGGATCTAACTTGGTGCCCCGCCTGGCGGTTATTTTTGGTGCTGCCTGGGCGCCCATCTTTCACACACGGAGGCTGCCTGAGGTCTCGTCTCCCCATTCGAGTCCGGGCGGGATTTAATCCTAATAGCCCCACTTCAAGGCTATAGCCCAATTGCTTTGCCTGGACGTGTGTCACCAGCCTGCTCGGGCCAGTTTTTTAAGGGCACAGTTCGCGTGGTCTATTTTTGACACACGAGGCCTGGGCCAAGAAAGTCTCGCCCCTATTCGAGTCCGCCATGGACGATCTCATTGTGCCACACCCCCAGCGCGCAATTTCAGCCTGCTAAGGGCTCTTTTTTCAGACTGGATTTAACTCAAGATGACCTGGGCCTTTCGGAAGTATTTTTTGACACGTGCCAGCCTGTGCCTATTTTTTAGCACACGGAGTAGCTGCAGAGTCTCGCCGCATTCCAGAGATTCCGATGGACGACTACGATTTCAGCCCCCCCTGCTATAGCCCTCCGCTTGCCTTTTCCCTATGGGATTAATCCCATGCCTCCGCCTGCCTTTCTGGGCGGTTATTTTTTCATGGCAATGTGCCCGAGGCCTATTTTGGCAACACGAGGCCACTGCAAGTCTCGCCATTCCGAGTCCGTCAAGGGACGAACTAATCCTTGGCCAGCCTCCACTCCTCAAGGCTATAGCCCACCACAGGGCCTTTTTCCACTGGATAATTCTTGTGCCCGGGCTCGGCTGTTATTTTTTGGCGCCTGTCCGGGCCTATTTTTGGCATGAAGAGGTCGCTGCAGTCTCTCGGCTTCATTCTCGAGTCCTGCAGACTAATCCTAGCCAGCTCCCACCCCCCAAGGCTGTAGCCCACCCAGGACATTTCGCGGCCTTCTTCCTACCGGGATCTAATTTACGCCTCGCCTCTGGTGGTTATTTGGGCTGTGTCCGCGCCTATTTTTGGCACATCGAGGCGCAAGTTCGCCCCATCTGAGTCCGCAGACTTTAATCCTGCCGCAGCCCTCAAGACTCCCAAGGCTATAGCCCACCTGTGAGCCATGGACTTTTTTCCGCAGGGATCCAAATCTTATGCCTGCCTTTTAGGCGCAAGCTGAAAGAAGTTGTTACAGCACCAAGAGTTTGCTTTTGCGGCTTACACACACGAGGTCAAGCCAAGAACTCTCTTCCCATTCCAGTCCATGGGCGGATCTAACTTGGCCAGCCACACACCAAAGCCCATAGCCCACCTGCCAGGGCTTTTTTTCCACTGGATGAACATGGCGCCTGCCTCATTATTTTTGCACGGCTGTGCTCAGTGGGCTCATTTTTGACACACGGAGGCTCAGCCCTGCAGTCTCTCCCCATTCCGAGTCCGGGCGGAAGAACCTGGGAAGCCCACCCCCCAAGGATGTGGTGTGCCCAACCTGCTGCCTTTATCCACTGGATTGAACTTTGAAATTCAGCTGCTTGGCAGTTATTTGGCATCGCTGTGCCTGCAGCCTGCTTTGGCACACGGAGGCGCTTGCAGGAAAGTTCACCCATTCAGGTCCCGGATCGAGGAACTTGGCTCGGCCCCACCCCAAGTGCTATAGCCCATGGGTTTGTGGCCTTTTTCCACTGGATCTAATCTTGGCGCCTCTGGCTGTTATTTTTGGCTGGCCAGTATTTATCTTTTGATGCTGCACACGGAGGTGCTCGCAGTTCGCCTTCCGAGTTCGGGCTGATTAACTTGGCCGGCCCCACCCCCCAAGGCTATAGGGCCAATCTGCTTTTGTCTTTTCCCGATGGGATCTAACTTGGAGCCTGCCTCGGCTGTTTTTTTTTTGGCGATGGCCGCCCACACGGGCCTATGGACCATTTTTTGAGACACTAGAGGCAGCTCGCAGTCTGTTTCGAGTCCGCAGCACGCCGAATGGAGTCCGCACAATCCTGGCCACAGCCCCACCGCCTGGGCTATAACCCAATCTGCCAGGGCCTTTTTCCCGCTGGATTCAACTTAGCTCCCTGGCCTGGTCGTTATTTTTACGCCAAGGTTCAAGGGCCTATTTTTGCATGGAGGCCGCCTCAAAGTCTCAATTCTCCGAGTCCCGCGAATTAACTTGGCCAGCCCCAGCCCCAAGGCTATATCCCACCCCAGGTCTTTTTCCGGCTGGATTAATCCAAGGCGCCAATGCCGGCGGTTATTTTTTAGGGCATGCTGTTGCCCGCTATTTTTTGCAGCATGATGAGGCTGCTCGCAGAAGTTCACTCGCCTCTTTCCCATTCGAAGTCCGGGCGGGATTAACTTAGCCAGCCCACCCCCCAAGGCTATAGGCCCACCTGTTGTGGCTTTTCCGCTGGATCTAACTTGATACCTTTGGGTGGTTATTTTTGGCACCAATGAGTCTGCCTATTTTTTGGCACACGGAAGTCCGCCGCAGGCGGTTTCCATCTGAAGTCCCATGGGCGAACTTGGCTCAGCCCAACCTCCCATACAGACCCTTGCCAGCCTTTCCGCTGGACGAACTCATGTCTGCCTTCTGGGCGGTTTTTTACGTGGCACCTGCAAGAGCCTGCTCATTTTTCGGGCATTACATCGAGGCCACTTCAAGAAAGTCTCACCCCATTCTGAGACCCAGGGTGATCTAACTTGGCCAGCCCTCACCCCCTGCTATAGCCCATCCGCTTGTGGCCTTTTTCCCGGCTGGACGCATCCTAGGCGCCTCGCCTTCGGAATATTTTGCACGACAGCTCAAGTAGCCTATTTTTGCACACGGAGGTCAGCTTCAGAAAGTCTGCCTGGCCGAGTAGCGACGAATCTAACTGTTTCAGCCTCGGCTGATTTGGGCGCTGGCTGTGTCCGCTGCATATTTTTATATGTTGACGTCAGCCGCAGTGACTCACTTATTCCGAGTCCCAAGTGACGAACATCCTTGCCAGCCCCACCCTCCAACGATATAGCCACCCTGGCTAGGCCTTTTTCCATTGGATCTTGAATCTGGTGCCCTGCCTGGCGCGGATTATTTTGGGTGCAGCACTACAGTGACCACGGGCCTTCATTTTTGGCACATCTGAGGATGCCTCGCAGTCTCGGCCCATCTGTGAGTCCCATGGAATCTCTGGCTGGCCCCACCCCAATCTGCTGGGCTATAGCCCACCAAGCTGCTTAGGAGTATTTTTTCCGCTGGACGAACTTTTGTCGCCTGCTCGGGTTGAGCCATTTTTGGGCTGGGCCTACCGCCTATTTTTTTGCACACGAGGCCGCTTTCTCAAAGTCTCCCCATTCCGGTCCGCGGACGAATCCTGGCCAGCCCCACCCCCTCTAAGGCTATAGCCCACCCGCTTGCGGGCCTTTTTCCTGGACTTATTTAACTGCTCCTCGGCCTTCAAGGGTTATTTTTGGGCGCTGGCTACCAAGAGCTCTATTTTTTGCACACGGAGGCCGCCTCAATGTCTCCCTCCCCATTCCAAGTCCCGCAGACGTGGATGTCTGCTGCCTCTAATTTCAAGGCTTATATTTTTTTTCCTGCCTGGCTGACTAACTTGGTGCCCCTGCCTTCGGTGATTATTTTGCTGCTGTGCCCACGGCTGAGCTATTTTTTTTTGCACACGGAGGACATTTATAGTCTCGGCCTCATCTGAGTCCCGGCGGACGAATTTTGCCAGCCCCAACCCTAAGCACAGGATCACCTGCAGGGTTTTTCACGCTTGGATCAATCCCATGCTCTGGCTCTTTGGGCTGCTTATCAGTTATATGTGCGGCTGTGTCTTATTTTTTACACGGAGGTCGGCTCAAAGCTCCTTGACCATCTCAGTAGTCCCATGGAGACCTGGCCAAGCCCCACCCCATGGCTCCCAACCCATTTTGTGTGGGCCCTTTTCCTGGCACAGGGGTTGTCCGCCCCACTCTGTGGGAGGTTTACATCGTGGTATTGGCCAGAGCAAGGCCTATTTTTACAATGGAGGCGCCAGCAGCCCCTGCGGAAGTCTGCCTCATCCCACATGATCAACTTGGCTGAACCTCACCCCCAAAGGCTATAGAATCACACCTGCCAGGGTCTTTTTTCTGCTGGATTTAATTAGACCAGGACCCGTCAAGGGCTTTTATTTTGCACGCTGCCTGTGGGCTCTATTTTTTTTTGGATAGTTGCCAAGAAAGTCTCGCCCATCTGGTCCATGGACTGATCATTGAACAACTCCCACAGCCCACCCCAAGGTTGCTAGTATCATCTGGCTGCCAGGCCTTTATCACTGACGCCTGCTTCAGAAGATGGACACACGCCTGCTATATTTTTTGGCACACGGATCGGCTCAAAGTCTCCCCATTCCGAGTCCCATGGACTCTAATCCTGGCTTAGCCTCTCACCCCCAAGGCTATAGCCTCACCCTCTGCCCTACTTTTTCCTCGCTGATCTAACTTTGCAGTTCTGCCTCTCGGGAGATTATTTTTGGGCAGCTGGCTGACAGCCTATTTTTTAACACGAGGACACTGCAAAGTCTCAGCCATCTAGGCGTCCGGCGACGAATCTCAGCCAGCCACCCTGGCTATAGCCCACCCGCTTTTTTTTTCAGCTCACTGATCAATTGGCGCCCCTGGCCTTTTATCGGTCAGTTATGTTTGGGTCAGTACAGCGGGTTTGCACAAGGGGTTATTTTTTGGCACACGAGGCCTGGTCAGCAGTCTGACCCATTCGTAGTCCCAAAGGACGAACTTGGCCCCCACTCTATGGCTATAGCCCACCCATTTTAGGCCTCCACAGCTCATTTTTCTGTAATGGTTGTCGCTGGACCTTTGGGAGGTTATAATTAAGCTACAGACCAAGGGGCTCCATTTTTTTGGCAAACTGGAGGTCAAGCCAGAAGTCTCGCTCCATTCCCGGGTCCGCGATTTGAACTTGGCCAGCCCCACCCCCAAGGCTATAGCCCATGCTTGTGGCCTTTTTCAGCTGGACGATTCTAAGGACCCGGCCTCGGGCGGTTATTTTTAAGGCTGGCCAGTTCGTGTGGCTTATTTTTTTTTGCACACTTGAGGACGCCAAAGTCTCGCCTTCCATTCTCGAGTCCCAAGGCGATTTAATCCTTTGGCCGGCCCTCACTCTGCTGCTGCTATTATAGCTTAGCATCCTGGTTTTAGTGGCCTTTTTCCTGATTTAACTAGGCTGCCTTCGGGCGGTTATCTTTGGGTAAAGGCCTATTTTTTTGGCACACGAGGTCAGGCCGCCAGAAAGTTCTCGCCCATTCCGAGTCCGGATTTAACTTGGGCCCAGCCTCCCTTTCTATGAAACCCATTTTGGGCGCCGGCTGTGTCCATGTATATTTTTGTATACTGGAGGTCGTCAGCAGTCACACGCCCCATTCCCGAGGCCAGCCGAAAGTCCGGCTCCATCTGGATCTAACTTGGCCAGCCTCCCACCTCCAAGGATATAGCTCACCCGCTTGTAGGGTTTTTTCCGCTCATGGACGAATTGCGTGACCAAGCCTCGGGAGATTATTTTTTGGCGCAGACCACTGGGCTATTTTTGCACACGGAGGATGCCGCAAAGTTCGCCCCATTCCGAGTCCCATGGATTTAATCCTGGCCAGCTCCCACCCCCTGGGTTAGCCCAATTCGCTTTTGTGGCCTTTTTCCACGGGACGAATTTGTCGCCTGCCATCGGAGTTGTTATTTCCTGCCTCGCCGCCTATTTTTTTGGCACACGGAGGTCAGCCTCAAAGTCACCCCATTCGGTCCCCATGGATCTAACTGGCTGTCCCCACCCCGAAGGCTATAGCCCACATCTGCCAGGCCTTTTTCCGCTTGGACTAATTGCTGCCTGCCTTCAAGTATTTTGGCTGCTGTGCCTGACAGGCCTATTTTTGGCACACGAGGTCAGCCTCAATGTCTCTCCCATTCCAAGTCCGCAGACTTAACTGGCCAGCCCCACCCAAGGCTATAGCACCCATTTTTCCGGCTTTTTCCATTAATTTGCCCTGCCTCGGTGATTATGCTGGCCACTGGCCTATTTTTTGCACAATGGAGGACACTCTCAAAGTTCTGCCTATTCGGAGTCCGGGCGGACAAACTTTGCCAGCCCCACCCCCTGGCTATAGCTCACCTGCTTGTGGCCTTTTACGCTGGATTAACTTGGCGCCTGGCCTTTGGTCACATATGCAGGTTTGGTGCCCAGTGGTTTATTTTTGGCTCACGGAGGCCGGTCGCAGTCTGACCCATTGAGTCCATGGATCGAATCCCCAGCCCCACCCCCATGGCTATAGCTCCACCCATTTTCAGGGCCTTTCCCGCTGCACGGTTGTCGCCTCACTTGGGAGGTTATTGGTACGCTGTGACCATGCTCATTTTGGCACACGGAGGTCCGCCAAGTTCGGCTCATTCCGGTCCTATGGATCGAACTTGGCCAGCCCCACCCCCAAGGCTATAGCCCACCTGCTTTGTGGCCTTTTCAGCTGGATCGATTCTGACCTGGCCTGGGCGGTTATTTTTACAGTTGTATTTTTTGCACACGGAGGACGCTCGCAAAGTCTCGCCCATTCTTGAGTCCCATGGATTTAATCTTGGCCGCCCCACCCCCAAGGCTATAGCCCATCCGCCAGGCTTTTTCCTGGATCTAGGCGCCTGGCCTTCTGGCAAGATGTTTGCACGGCTGTGCTCAGCCTATTTTTGGCACACCTGAGGCCGTCAGAAAGTCTCGGCCCATCTCGAGTCCCATGGATCTAATCTTATGCAGCCTTCGGCGACTTTTGGGCTAAGGCTGTCTGCATATTTTTGGCATAATGGAGGTCTGCAGTCACGCCTCTTCGAAGTCCCGGACGAACTTGGCCAGCCCCACCCTCCAAGGATATAGCTCACCCGTTTTTGTGGCCTTTTTCCGCTGGACGAACTGGGTGCCCCGGCCTTCGGGAGATTATTTTTGGGCGCAGCTGTGACCACGGCCTATTTTTGGCACACGGAGGATGCTCGCAAAGTCTCGCCCCATTCGGAGTCCGGCGGACGAACTTGGCCAGCCCCACCCCCCAAGGCTATAGCCCACCCGTTTTTGTGGCCTTTTTCCGCCGGATCTACATGTCGCCTCGCCATCGAAGGTTGCCTGCCTGCTCACGCCTATTTTTGGCACACGGAGGCCGCTCTCAAAGTCTCCCCATTCCGGGTCCGGCGGACGAACTTGGCCAGTCCCACCCCCCAAGGCTATAGCCCAATCTGCTTTTGTGGCCTTTTTCCGCTGGATCTAATTCCTGCCTTCAAGAAGTTATTTTTAAGCTGGCCACTTCAAGAGCCTATTTTTCACACGGAGGTCCGCCTCAATGTCTTTCCCCATTCCAAGTCCGCAGACTTAATCCCACAGCCCCAATTCCCCTACAAGGCTGCCATAGCTCACCCATTTTCCCGGGTTTTTCCTGCTGGATCTAATCCTGGTGCCTGCCTGATTATTTTGGCGCTGTGCCCACGCCTATTTTTGCACATCGGAGGACACTAAAAGTCTCGCCCATTCGAGTCCGGGCGGACAAACTTTGCCAGCCCCAATTTCAAGGCTATAGCTCACCTGCTGTGGCCTTTTTACGCTGGATCTTAACTTTGGCTTCCTGGCCTTTGGTCGTTATGTTTGCGCGGCTGTGTTCCCGTGGCTTATTTTTAGCTCACTGAGGCCGGCCCAAAGTCTTGACTCCATTCAGAGTCCGGCGGATCGAATCCTGGCCAGCTCCCACCCCCATGGCTATAGCCCACCCATTTTTTGTGGCCTTTCTCCCGCTGTACGGTTGTCGCCTTACCTTGGGGAGTTATTATGTGGCCAGATCAAGGGCCTATTTTTTGGCACACGGAGGTCAGCCAGAAAGTCTCGCCCATTCCGGGTCCGGGCGGATTTAACTTGGCCAGCCCCACCCCCAAGGCTATAGCCCACCTGCCAGGGCCTTTTTCAGCTTGGACGATTTTGGTGACCTGCCTGGCATGTTATTTTTGGCTGCTGTGTGGCCTATTTTTGGCACACGGAGGCCGCCGCAAGTCTCGCTCAGTCCGGTCCGGGCGGACGAACTTGGCCAGCCCACCCCCCAAGGCGGCTATAGCCCACCCGCTTTTGTGGCCTTTTTCCCCGCTGGACGACTCATGCGCTGCCTTCGGGTGGTTGATTTTTGGGAGCCGGCTGTGCCCGCCATTTTTGCACACACGGAGGTCAGCCTCAAAGTCTCCCCATTCGAGTCCCGGGCGGATCTAACCTTGCTGCCCCACCCCCCAAGGCTATAGCCTACCCGTTTTTCCGGCCTTTTTCCGCTGGACGAACTTGATGCCCCGGCCTTCGGGAGATTATTTTTGGGCGCGGCTGTGCCCACAGCCTATTTTTGGCACACGGAGGACACTTGCAAAGTCTCGCCCCATTCGGAGTCCCATGACTTTAATTTGCCAGCCTCTAATTTCTGGCTATAGCCTACCCATTTTCAGGTTTTTTACGCTGGACTAACTTGGCACCTCTGGCCTTTTGGTCACGTTGTTACGCTGGATGCCTGCCCGCAGCTCATTTTTTGGCACACGTGAGGTCAGCCTCAAAGTCTCCCCATTCAGAGTCCGGCGGACGAACTTGGCCAGCCCCACCCCCCATGGCTATAGCCAACCCATTTTTGTGGCCTTTTTTCCGTCAGAAACTTGTCGCCTCCTGCCTTTCTTTGAGAGAGGTTATTTTGCACGGCTGTGCCCAAGGGCTTATTTTTTGCACACGGAGGTCAGCTGCAGTCTCACCCATTCGAAGTCCGGCATGGACGGAGATGGCCAGCCTCCCCCAAGGCTATAGCCCACCTGCTTTTAGGCCTTTTTCCGCTGGATGAACTTCTGCGCCCAGCCTTCCGGTTATTTTGGCTGCCACGCGGCCAATTTTTGCACACAGGCCATTGGCAAAGTCACGCCTCTATCTCGAGTCCCAAGGGATCGAACTTGGCAGCCCCACTCCCCAAGGCTATAGCCACCTGCTTGTGGCCTTTTTTCCGCAGGACAAACTTATACATGCCTGGCTTCGAGATTATTTTGGGCGCTGGCCGTGCCTGTACGGGTATTTTGGCACACAGAGGTCGCTTCGCAAAGGCTCGCCTATTCGAGTCCGCGACGAAGTTGGCCAGCCCCACCCCCAAGGCTTTAGCTCGCCTGCTTTGGACCTTTTTCCCTCAGAATCTCTGGCGGGTAATTTTGGGCACGGCTAGTTCATGGGTTATTTTTTGCACACGGAGGTCAGCCACAAATTCTCGTCCCTTTCCGAGTCCGGCGGAAGAACTTGGCCTGCCCCACCCCCTGCTAGCCCAACTGTTGTTGTGTCCTTTTCCGCTGGATCTAACTTGTCAGCCTGCCTTCGGTGGTTATTTCATGCTGCCACTCTTCCTGCAGCCTATTTTTGGCACACGGAGGCCACTCTCAAAGTCTCCCCACTCCGAGTCCGGCGGACGAACTTGGCCAGCCCCACCCCCCAAGGCTATAGCCTACCTATTTTTGTGTCCTTTTTACGCTGGACGAACTTGGCACACCCGGCCTTTGGTCAAGTTATGGGCCACAGCCCGCAGCCTATTTTTGGCACACGGAGGCCTCTCTCAAAGTCTCCCCATTCAGAGTCCGGCGGACGAACTTGGCCAGCCCCATCCCCCATGGCTATAGCCCACCCATTTTCAGGCCTTTTTTCCATTGTACGATTTTAACTTGTCGCTGCTGCCTTTGGGAGAGATTATTTTGGTGCGGCCAGTTCTGCTGCTTATTTTTGGCACACGGAGGTCAGCCGCAGTCTCAGCCCATTCCGAGTCCGTGGACTAACATGGCCAGCCCTCCCCTGCAAGGCTATAGCCCACCTGCTTTTTGTGGCCTTTTTCCTGCTTGATGAATTCGCTACCCAGCCTTTTCTGGCGTTATGCTGCTAGCTGTACTGCTAATTTACACACAGGCTTTCACTGGCAAAGTCACGCCCTATCTCGAAGTCCTGGACGAATCTTGGCCAGCCCCACCCCCAAGGCTATAGTTCCTCAATCTGCTTTTTGTGGCCTTTTTCCAAGAGACAAACTTGGCGCCTGCCTTCACAGATTATTTTTGGCTGGGCTGTGCCTGTGGCCTCATTTTTTGCACACAGAGGTCAGCTGCAAAGGCTCGCCCCGAGTCCGGCGATCTAACTTGGCCAGCCCCCACTTCCCCAAGGCTATAGCCCACCACAGGGCTTTTTCCAGGATAAACTTGGCGCCTTGTACGCCTCGGAGATTATTTTTCAAGCGCTGTGCCTGTGGCCTATTTTTTGGCACACGGAGGTCAGCCTCAAAGTCTCCCCCATCTCAGAGTCCGCTGATCCTTGGCCAGCCCCCACCCCCATGGCTATAGCTCCACCCATTTTTTTGGGCCTTTTTCCGCTTGTAATCTTGTCGCCCTGCCTTGGGAGAAATGGTGCTGTAGCTCATGGGGTTTATTTTTTGCACACGAGGTCGCCGCAGTTCAGGCCCATTCCGTCTGGCGGATTACTGGCCAGCCCCACCCCTGGCTATAGCCCACCTGCTTTTGTGGCCTTTTTTCCGCTGGGATCGACTTGGCGCCTGCCTCCTGGCTTTTATTTTTGGGTTATTTTTTATGTGGCTGTGCCTGGTGGCTATTTTTGCACACGGAGGTCGCCTCAGACAGTCTCGCCCCACTGAAGTCCCAAGGGATGAATCTTGGCTCGCCCCACCCCTGGGCTATAGCCACCGTTTGTTGTATTCTTAGGCCTTTTTCCAATGGATCTAACTTGTCCGCCTGCCTTCGGGCAAGTTATTTTGACCAAGGCGCATGCCTGTTTTTTGTCACACGGAGGCCACTCGCAATCCTCGTCCCATTCCAAGTCCGGCGGACGAACATGGCCAGCCCCATCCCCCAAGGCTATAGCCCACCTGTAATTCACAGGTCCTTTATCCGCTGGATTTAACTAATCCGCTGCTGCCTTCGGTTGATTATTTTTGGGCGTGGCTGTGCCCGCGGCCTATTTTTGGCACACGGAGGCTGCTCGCAAAGTCTCATCCCATTCCGAGTTTGGCGGACGAACATGGGCAGCCCCACCCCCCAAGGCTATAGCCCACCCGTTTTTCTGGCCTTTTTCCGCTGGATGAACTTTGCGCCCCAGCCTTCGGGCGGTTATTTTTGGGCGCGGCTTGCCCATGCTCTTGGCTAATTTTTTGGCACACGGAGGTCACAAAGCTCGCCCCATCTGAGTCCCGAAGTGATTTAACCTGGCCAGCCCCACCCCCCAAGGCTATAGCCCACCCGTTTTTGTGCCCTTTTTCCGCTGGACAAACTTGGCGCCCCGGCGTTCGGGAGATTATTTTTGGACGCGGCTGTGCCCGCAGCTTATTTTTGGCACACGGAGGCTGCTCAGTCTCCCCATTCGAGTCCTGGCGATCTAACTTGACACAGCCCCACCCCCTGGCTAGAGCCCACCCATTTTTTGGCTCTTTTTCCTGGATGAATCCTGGCACCTCGACCTTCGGGCGGTGAGGTTTAACAAAGTTTACACAGCTCATGCCCATTTGGCACACGGAGGTCCGCCTGCAAAAGTCTGCACCATTCGAGTCCAAGGGATCTAACATGGCTTTCAGCCTCTGGCTGCTATCGCCCAATCTACAGGCTTTTTAGGCTCTTACGCTGGATCCCTAACTTGGCGCCTGGCCTTTGGTCCGATGGTGCGGCATGCTCAAGCTTATTTTTGGCACACGGAGGCTTGCTAACAGTCTCGCTTCATTCAGTCCCATGGAAGAACTTGGCCAGCCCCACCCCAAGGCTATAGCCCACCCATTTTTTTTTTTCCAGGGATTAACTTATGGCCTTTGGCGTTTTTTACGGGCCATGCTCTGTGCCTATTTTTGCACACGAGGCCGCCTCAAAGTCTCTCCCATTCTCGAGTTCATTCATGGCTAGCCCCACCCCCAAGGCTATAGCCCACCAGGTTTTCTCGCCTTTTTCCGCTGGATTTACCTTGGCGCCTCGAGATTATTTTTGTGTCTGCACATGCGATTTTGGCTCACGGAGGCCGCTCACAAAGTGTCGCCCCATTCCGAGTCCGGCGGAAGAACTTGGCCAGCCCCACCCCCCAAGGCTATAGCCCACCCATTTTTAGGTTTTTTTCCTAAGGATTAACTTAAGGCCCCGGCCTTCAAGGAAATTATTTTGGCGCAGCCATGCCCATGCCTATTTTTGGCACACGGAGGCCGCTCTCAAAGTCTCTCCCCATTCCGAGTCCGGCGGACGAATTTGGCTAGCCCCACCCCCCAAGGCTATAGCCACCTGCTTGGCCTTTTTCCGCTTGGAACTTTGGCGCCTGCCTTCGGGAGATTATTTTTGGTGCGGCCAGCTCATGCCTATTTTTTAACGGAAGCTGCTCAAAGTCTCGCCCCATTCTGAGACCGGCGGATTTAACTTGGCCAGCCCCACCCCCAAGGCTTAGCTGTCTGCTTGCACCTTTTTCCCCTGGATTTGAATCTCTATGGCCTTCGGGCGGTTATTTTGGGGAGCGGCTCTGCCCGTGGCCTATTTTTGGCACACGGACGCCGTTCGAAAACTCTCCCCCCATTCCGAATCCGGCGGACAAACTTGGCCGGCCCCACCCCCCAAGGCTATAGCCCACCCGTTTTTGTGGCCTTTTTCTGCTGGATGAACTTCGCGCCCCAGCCTTTGGGAGGTTATTTTTGGGTGCGGCTGTGCCCGCGGCCAATTTTTGCACACGGAGGCAGGCAGTCTCGCCTCATTCCCGAGTCCGGGACGGATTTAACATGGCCAGCCGCACTTCTATAGCCCACCTGCTTTTGTATGGCCTTTTTCCGCTGGATGAACTTCGGCCCCAGCCTTCGGCGGTTATTTTTACATGCTCAAGGGCCAATTTTTGGCACACGGATGACGCTAGCAAAGTCTCACCCCATTCCGACCGCAGATCTAATCCTTCACAGCCCTAACCCCAAGGCTATTGCCCACCTGCTTTTCACAGGGCCTTTTTCCCGCCTGGACAACTTACGCTCCGGCCTTCAAGGTAATTTTTAAGGCTGTGCCCACGGCCTATTTTTGGCACACGGAGGTTGTCACAAACTCGTCAGCTCTCGAGTCCGGGCATGGATTTAACTTGGCCAGCTCCACCTCAAGGCTTTAGCCTGCTTTTTGGCCTTTTTTCCGCTGGACGGATTCTGGCGCCCGCCTCGAGATTATTTTTGGCGCTGCTGGGCATCTATATTTGGTACACGGAGGCTGCCTTTGCAGTCTCGCTCATTCATAGTCCAAGGATCAACTTGGCCAGCCCCACCCCCAAGGCTATAGCCACCTGCTTTTTGTGGCTTTTTCCTATTGCTGACTGGACTTGGCCCCGCCTTGGGAGATTATTTTGGCGCGCTGTGCCCATGCCTATTTTTGTTACACTGGAGGCTGCTCCAAGCAGTCTCGCCTCCATTCGGAGTCCGGCGGGATCTAATCCTGTTCAGCCCACCCCCTCAAGGCTATAGCCCACCTGCTTTTTGTGGTTTTTCCTGGATCTAACTTGTCGCCTGCCTTGGGAGGTTATTTTGGGCGCTGCGCCTCAGCCCGCTTATTTTTGGCACACGGAGGTCATTGCAAAGTCTTGCCCCATTCTGAGTCCGTGGGAAGAACTCCAGCCCCACCCCCTATAGCCCACCCTTTTGGCCTTTTTTCCGCAGAGGATCTAACTTGGCGCCTCAGCCTGGTGGTTATTTTTGGCTGCCTCTGCCTGGGCTCATTTTTGGCACACGGAAACCGTTCGCAAAGTCTCGCCCCATTCGGAGTCCGGCGGAAGAACTTGGCCTGCCCCACCCCCCAAGGCTATAGCCCACCCGTTTTTGTATCCTTTTTCCGCTGGACGGACTTGGCGCCCCGGCCTTCGGGTGGTTATTTTTGGGCGTGGCTGTGACCACGGCCTATTTTTGGCACACGAAAAACTGCTCGCAGTCTCGCCCATCTGAGTCCATGGATCAATCTGGCCAGCCCCACCCCCAAGGCTATAGCCCACCTGTGGTCCTTTTTCCCTGCACGATCTTCACTGCCTCGGGTGGTTATGCATGTGCTCAAGCCTATTTTTGGCACACGGAAACCGTTCGCAAAGTCTCGCCCCATTCCAAGTCTGGCGGACGAACTTGGCCAGCCCCACCCCCCAAGGCTATAGCCCACCTGTTTTTTAGGCCTTTTTTCCAATGGATTTAACTTGCGCCTGCCTTGGGGCAGTTATTTTGGTGCCATGTTCAAGGGCTCTGTTTTATTACACGGAGGCCACTCGCAATCCTCGTCCCATCCCAAGTGCGGCGGACGAACATGGCCAAACCCACCCCCCAAGGCTATAGCCCACCTGCCAGGGCCTTTTTCCGCTGATGAACTCTCATGCCTAGTCTTCATGTTATTTTTGGGCTGCGGTTGTACCCACGGCCAATTTTTGGCACACTTGAGACCATTGGCAAAGTCTCGCCTCATTCCGAGTCCCAAGGGATTTAACTTGGCCAGCCCCACCCCCAAGGCTATAGCCCACCTGCCAGGCCTTTTTCCGCTGGACAAACTTGGCCTGCCTTCGGAGATTATTTTGGTGAAGCTGTGCCTGGCCTATTGGGACACGGAGGCTGCTCTGCAGTCTCCTCCATTCGAGTCCGGGCGGATTTAATCCTTGACAGCCGCACTCTCAAGGCTTTAGCTCGCCTGCTGTGGACCTTTTTCCCAGATCTAACTCAAGCCCTTCAGCCTTGGGCGGTATTTTTGGCTGCCAAGTTCATGGCCTATTTTTTGGCACACGGTGGCCGCCACAAAGTCTCGTCTCCTTTCCGAAGTCCCATGGAAGAATCCCTGCCTCCACCTCAAGGCTATAGCCACCCTGCTTTTGTCGCCTTCGGATTTAACATGGCGCCTCAAACTTTGAGGTTATTTTTGCTGCTGCTCCCATTGCCTATTTTTGCAGACGAGGTCGCCAAGTGGCTCGCCCCATTCCGAGTCTCAAGGACGATTTAATGGCCACTTTCAAGTATAGCCCACCTGCTGGCGGCACCTTGGCGCTGCCAAGTTCATGCCTTTTTGGTACACGAGGCCACTCACAGTCTTATCTCATCTCAAAGTCCGGGCGGACGAACATGGCCAACCCCACTTGGCTATAGCCCACCTGCAGGGCCTTTTTTCTGCTAGATGAACTTCGCGTCCCGGCCTTCAGGCGGTTATTTTTGGACGCGGCTGCACCCGCGGCCTATTTTTCGTGCACGGAGACCGCTCGCAAAGTCCCAACCCATTCCGAGTCCGGCGGACGAACATGGCCAGCTCTACCCCCCAAGGCTACAACCCACCCGTTTTTGTGGCCTTTTTCCGCTGGATGAACTTCGCACCCCGGCCTTCGTGCGGTTATTTTTGGGCGCGGCTGTGTCCGTGGCCAATATTTGGCACACGGAGGCCGCTGGCAAAGTCTCGCCCCATACCGAGTCCGGCGGACGAACATGGCCAGCCCACTTCTGGCTACAGCCCACCTGCAGTGGCCTTTTTCCGCTGGATGAATCTGCGCCTGCCTTCGTATGTTATTTTGGGCGCGGCTGTGCCCGTGGCCTATTTTTTGTACACGGATACCGCTCGTAAAGTCTCGCGCCATTCCGAGTCCCATGGATTTAACATGGGCCCCACCCCCCAAGGCTATAGCCCACCTGCCAGGGTTTTTGGCTTTTTCCAATGGACTTAACTTGCCTCGGCCTTCGGCAGTTATTTTTGTGCCTGTGCTGCCTATTTTTGTCTCACGGAGGCCGCCAGAAAGTTTCGCTTCATTCTAAGTCCGCGGATTTAACTGGCCAGCCCCACCACCTATATTATAGCCCACCTGCTTGGCGAAAGACTTTTGGGCCATGCCAAGGGACTATTTTTGGCACACGAGGCCACTCAGAAAGTCTCCCCCATTCCAAGTCCCATGGATTAACATGGCCAGCCCCACCTCTAAGGCTATAGCCCACCTGCTTTTGTGGCCTTTTTCTGCTGGACTTAACTCCTGGCCTTCGGGTGGTTATTTTTGCACACGGAAGCCGCCAGAAAGTCTCGGCCCCATTCCGAAGTCCGCTGGATTTGGCCATCCCCACTTCTCCTAAGGGTATCGCCCACCTGGGGTTTTTTCCGCTGGACTTAACTTTATCGCCTAGCCTTCGAGGGTTATTTTTGGGCACGGCTGTGCCTGTAGCCATTTTTTGGCATTACGAGGTCCTGCAAACGCCGCATTCCTGAAGTTCGGCAGACGAACTTGGCCAGCCCCAACCCCCAAGGCTATAGCCCACCTGTTTTTGTGGCCTTTTTCCACTGGATTTAACTTGACGCCCGGCTCAGAAGTTATTTTAAGTGGGCGAGGTGCCCACGGCCTATTTTTTGGCACACACGGAGGTCATTTCGCAAAGTCTCGCTTCTATCTGAAGTCCATGCGGATTTAACTTGGCCAGCCCCACAAGGCTATAGCCCACCTGCTTTGTATTGGGCCTTTTTCCGCTTGATTTATGCATGCGCCTGCCTTCTAAGGATATTTTTGCTGTAGTGCTCATGCCTATTTTTGGCACAAGGAGGTCAGCCCAAAGTTCTAGTCTCATTCCAAGTCCGGACAAATCCCACAGCTCCTATCCCCAAGGCTATAGCCTAATTGCTGCCAGGCCTTTTTCCATGGACAACTTGGCGCCTGCCTTCAAGGAAGATTTTGGGCTGTGTCATTGCGCCTATTTTTGGCACACGAGACACTCAGAAAGTCTCGCCCCATTCCATGTCCCATGGCGGATGGTGAATCCCCAGCCCCACCCCCCAAGGCTATAGCCCACCTGTTTTTGTGGCCTTTTTCCGCTGGACTAACTTGGCTCCCAGGCCTTTGGGTGGTTATTTTTGGGCACGGCTGTGCCAAGGCCTTTTTCATGCATCGGAGACCACTCAAAGTCTCACCCCATTCTGAGTCCCATGGATCGAATCCTTGGCCAGCCTCCCACTTCCCCGGAAGGCTATAGCCCACCCGATTTTGTGGCCTTTTTCCGCTGGACGAACTTGGCGCCCCGGCCTTCGGGCGGTTATTTTTGGGAGCGGCTGGTCCCGCGGCCTATTTTTGGCACATCATTGCTCGCAGTCTTCGGCCCCATTCTTTGAGTCCAAGGATGAACTTGGCCAGCCCCATCTCCCCCACACGCCATCTGCTTGTGGGCCTTTTCCTTGGATTAACTTGGCGCCTGCCCGGGCAGTTATTTTGGGAGCAGCTTTGCCCGCAGCCTATTTTTGGCACACGGAGGCTGGGCAGAAAGTTTCATGCACCTTTCCAGTCCGGGGATTTAACTTGGCCAGCCCCACCCCCCAAGGCGATAAACCACCCCTTTTTGTGGCCTTTTTCCGCTTGGACGAACATGATTTCCTCGCCTTCGCAGGTTATTTTTGGGCGGATGGATACCATGCCTATTTTCACACGGGCCGCTGCAGAAAGTCTCGCCTATCTCGAAGTCGGGCGGACGAACTTGGCCAGCCCCACCCCCCAAGGCAATAGCCCACCCGTTTTTGTGGCCTTTTTCCAATGGTTGAACTTGGCGCCCCAGCCTTCGGGCGGTTATTTTTTGGCTCTGCTGTGCCCGCGGCCTATTTTTGGCACACGTAGGCTGCTCGCAAAGTCTCGTCCCATTCCGAGTCCCATGGATCTAATCCTTGGCCAGCCTCACCCCTGCAAGGTTATAGCCTCACCCGCTTTTGTTGCCTTTTTTCCGCTTGGACTAATCTTGGCCCCAGGCCTTAGTGAGTTATTTTTGGCACGGCTGCTCAAGGCCTTTTTTTTTCGACGACGGAGGCCACTCTTGCAGTCTCACCCCATTCCGAGTCCAAGGGATGTCTCTGGCTAGCCCCACCCCCGAGGCTATAGCCCACCTGCTTAGGCTCTTTTCTGCTTGGACGACCCATGCCTGGCCTTCGGGAGGTTATTTTTGCGCGCGGCTTGGTCCCATGGCTCTATTTTGGAACACGCCGGTCCGCCTCACAAAGTTCCAGCTTCCCATTCTGAGTCCCGGAAGAACTTGGCCAGCCCCACCCCTGAGGCTATAGCCCACCTGCTTTTGTGTCTTTTTCCGCATGACCCTATGCCTGCCTTCGCTGGTTATTTTGGAGGGCTGGCCCCTGGGCCTATTTTTGGAACACGCCGGCTGGGCTGCAGTTCAGCCCCATTCTGAGTCCGGCTGAAGAACTTGGCCAGCCCCACCCCCCAAGGCTATAGCCCACCTGATTTTGTATTTTTTTCCGCTGGACTTAACTTGGCGCCTGCCTTCGAGGTTGCTTTTTGGGCGCGGGCTGTACCAAGAGCTTTTTTAGCACACGGAGGCGCCAAAGTGTCTCACCTCATCTGAGTCCAAGCGACGAACATGGCCAGCCCCACCCCCAAGGCTATAACTCCACCTGCTTTTTTTTCCCATTGGATTTATTGATAACATGGCGCCTGCCTTCGGGCTGTTATTTTTGCTGCCACAGCGCTTGCCTATTTTACACACTCTGAGGCTGCTCGCAATGTCTCAGATTTTATCTCCGAAGTCCGCGGATTTAACTTGGCTAGCCCCACCTACCAAGACAATAGCTCCACCTGCTTTGTGGCCTTTTTTCCGCTTGGATTTAATCTTTGGCTTCCTGCCTTCGGGTTGGCTGGGCGCTGCTGTGCTCAGGCCTATTTTTTTTTCAGACACGGAGGCTGTTCAGAAAGTCTCCCTCATTCCAGTCCGGCGGATGATCATGGCTGTCAGCTCCCACTCTGCAAGGCTTATAGCCCACCTGCTTTTGTGGCCTTTTTCCGCTTGGATTAACTTCGCCTGGTTCGTGCAGTAATTTTTGCCAAGCTATGCTCAAGGGGCCTATTTTTGGCACACGGAGGTTGCTCAGCAAAAGTCTCGCGATCTTCCCGAAAGTCCGCGGATGAACATGGCTAGCCCTTGCAATTCTCAAGGCTACAGCCCGCCCGCTAGGCCTTTTTTTCCGCTGGATTTAACTTGGTCGCCTTCTGGTTTTTTTGGCTGCAGTGCAGTGGTCTATATTTGGCACACGGAGGCTGTCAGCTGCAAGTCTAGGTCTCAATTTTAGCCAGGCGGAGGAACTTGGCTGTCCCACCCCCAAGGCTATAGCCCACCTGCTTTTTTTTTCCGCTTGGACTAATCCTGCATGCCTGCCTTCGGGAGGTTGATTTTTGGCTGCTGTACCAAGGCCTATTTTTAGCACACGGAGGCGCTTGCAAAGTCTCGCCCCATTCCGAGTCCCGCGATTAACATGGCCAGCCCCCACTTCAAGGCTATAGCCCACCTGTGGCCTTTTTCCGCTTGGACGAATCCATGGCGCTTCGGGTCTGGTGGCAGTTATTTTTGGCTGCTATGCTCAAGGCTTCCTATTTTTTGGCACACGGAGGCTGTCAAAGTCTCGCCATCTTCCGAGTCCGGACGGATTTAACATGGCCAGCCCCACTTTCAAGGCTACAGCTGCCTCTGCCAGGTGGCCTTTTTTTCCGCTGGATTTAACTTTGGACGCTCCTTGGCCTTCGGCGGTTATTTTTAATAGAAAGTGCCTGCTGCATATTTATACACGGAGGCTGCTCAAAGTCTCACACTATTCCTAGCGGGCGCATTTAACTTGGCCAGCCCCACTGGCAAGGTCAGAGCCACCCATGTGCCAGGGCTTTTTTCCACTGGACTTAACATGGCGCCTGTGCCTTCAGGCTGTTTTTAAGCGCTGGCGCGCTTACTTTTTTGGCACACGGAGGCTCGCCGTGTCTCGCCCATCTGAGTCCGCGGATTTAATCCTGGCCAGCCCCCCCTGCTATAGCCCACTGCTTTTTGTGGCCTTTTTTCCTTCCTGACGATTCAACTTGGCGCCTCGCCTCGAAGTGTTATCTTAAGGGCGCAGTGCCTGTGGGCTCTATTTGCACGGACGCCGCAAGTCTAGTCCCATTGCTAGCTGGCGATTTAACTTGGCCAGCCCCACTCCCCAAGGCTATAGCCCGCCTGGCTACACAGGGCTTTTTTTCCGCTGGACTAACTTGGCCCCTGCTTACGTGCTTATTTTTATGCTTGTGCCCATGGCTTATTTTTTGGCACACGGAGGTCAGCCACAAAGTCTCGGCACGATTCTCCGAGTCCCATGGATCAATCTTGGCCTACTTCTACCTCAAGGCTATAGCCCACCTGCTTGTCTTTTTCCTCCTGGATTTAACTTGGCGCCTGCCTTCAAGTGAAGCGGCTGCAGTGCCGGTGCCTATATTTCATACGGAGGCTGCAAGCTCTAGTCCCATTCCTAGCCAGCTGACGACTAGCCCCACCACCCAAGGCTTATAGCCCGCCTACAGGGCCTTTTTTCCACAGGACAAATCCTTGCCTGCCTGGTAGTTATTTTTATGCGGCGGCTGTGCCCACGGCCTATTTTTGCACACCTTGGAGGTCAGCCAGAAAGTCTCATCCCATTCTGAGTCCGGGATCTAACATGTCCAGCCCCCCCAAGGCTATAAATTGCCAGGGCCTTTTCCCCGCTTGGATCTAACATGGCGCCTGCCTTCGAAGCAGTTATTTTATATGCAGGCTTGTGCAAGGCCTATTTTTACACGGAGGCCGGAGTATCGCCCATTCCGAGTCCCAAGGACGAATCTGGCCTGCTCCTACCCCCAAGTGCTATAGCCTCACCTGCTTTTCAGGGTCTTTTTTTCCTCTGATCTAACTTAGCGCCTGCCTGGGTGGATATTTTGGCTGCTGGCAGTGCTCATGGCTCATATTTGGCACACGGAGGTCCAGCCTTGCAAAGTTCAGTCAATCCTAGCCAAAGTGGAGGAATCTTGGCTGGCCCCACCCCCAAGGCTATAGCCCACCTGCTTTTGTCGCTTTTTCCGCTTGGATTTAACTTGGCTGCCTCCTTCTCATGTTATTTTTGTCGGATGTGGTCTGCCTCATTTTGGTACACGGAGGTCGTCGAAAAGTCTCTGGTCTCTATCTGACCGCGGATTTAACTTGGCCAGCCCCACCCCCAAGGCTATTGCCCACCTGCCAGGGCCTTTTTTCCTCATGGATTTAACTTGGCCTTTCTGGCCTTCGGCGGTTATTTTTGCTGCAGTGCCATGCTGCCTATATTTGGCACACACGGAGGCTGCTTCAGAAGTCTAGTCCAATTCCTAGCTGGTGAGGAACTTGGCCTCTAATTCCCCCCTGAAGGCTATAGGCCACCTGCTATTTTCCCATTGGATTAACTTGGCGCCTGCCTCGGCAGTTATTTTTGGCTGCACCAGCGGCCATTTTTTTTGTGCACACGGAGGCTGCCTCGCAAGTCTCACACCCATTCCGGTCCGGGCAAGAAGAACTTGGCCAGCCCACCCCAAGCGTCAGAGCCCACCCGGGTCTTTTTCTTCCTGGACGAATCCTTGGCGCCGCCTCAGGCTATTATTTTTACAAAGGCGCTGCTTGTGTCTGGCTGCTTTATTTTTGGCACACGTGAGGTCAGCCTGCAAAGTCTCGCCCACGATCTGAGTCCGGCGTGGATCTAACTGGCCAGCCCCACCGGCTATAGCCCACCCATTCATTTCAGGGTCTTTTTTCCACTGGACGAACTTACGCCCAAATGGCAAGCTTATTTTTATGTGACGGCTGTGCCCAAGGGGCCTATTTTTTGCATACTTGAGATCATGCTGCAGTCTCACACCATTCCTAGTGCGGGCAAGATTTAACTTGGCCAGCCCCACTCCTGCCAACAGAGCCCACCTGCCAGGCCTTTTTTCCGCTGGCCGCCTGCCTCGGGCTTTCATAGTTGTTATTTTGTATGCTGCACTAGAAGGCCATTTTTTTTAATATTTGGAGGCTGCTCGCAAAGTCTCACACCTTTCCGAGTCCGGCGCACGAATTTGGCCAGCCCCACCTCAAGGCTGGTCAGAGCTCCACCTGCTTTTCAGGGCCTTTTTTCCTCCGATTTAATCTTACGCTTCTGCCTGGCGGTTATTTTGGGCAGTGCTCACGGCCTCATATTTGGCATACGGACGCCGCTGCAGAAGTCTAGTCCCATTACAGCCAAAGGATTTAACTCTGGCCAGCTCCCACCCCCCTAAGGCAATAGCCCCTGCTCACAGGGTCTTTTTTCCGCATGGACTAACTTTGGCCTCCTGCTATGCAGTTATTTTTATAAGGTTGTGTCTCATGCTTCTGCATGAGGTTGCTTTCAAAGTCTCGGGTCTCCATTCCGAGTCCATGGATTTAACTTGGCCTCGCTTTCACCCCCAAGGCATAGCCCACCTGCTTTTGCAGGGCCTTTTTTCCCTGATTTAACTTGTTTCAAGCGGGCGGTTATTTTAAGGCTGCAGTGCCCGTATGCCTATATTTGGCATACGGAGGTCAGCAAAGTCTAGTCCCATTCTAGCCAGCGGATTAATTTGGCCAGCCCCACCCCCCGGCAACAGCCCGCTCATGCCAGGCCTTTTTCCAGGACAAAATTGGCTCGGCCGGGGTAGTTATTTTTATATAATAGTCCGGGCCTATTTTTTTTAAGTACACACGGACGCCAAAGTCTCATCCCATTCCGAGTCCGCGGATTTAACATGTCCAGCCCCCCTGCAAGGCTATAGCCCACCTGGCTATTTTTTTCCGATGGATCTAACATGGCGCCTCGGCCTCAAGCAGTTATTTTACGTATGGCTGTGCCCTGCTGCTATTTTTGGCACATACGAGGTCCCGCAGCATCGCCCCATTCCTGAAGTCCGGCGCGGATTAAATCCTTCGCCTCTGCCCTACTCCTGGCTATAGCCCACCTGGGTGTGGTCTTTTTCCTCTGACGGGATTTAACTTAGCGCCTGCCTTCGGTGGTTATTTTTTGGCTGCAGTGCTCAAGGCCTATATTTGGCACACTGGAGGCCACTGCAGTTCAGTCCAATTTCTAGCCAGGCGGAGGAACTTGGGCCAGTCCCCAATTTTCAAGGCTATAGCCCACCTGCTTTTTGTCGCTTTTTCATTGGATCAACTTATCCTTGGCCTTTCCGCCAAGGTTCTTTTTTCATGGCGCTGCCTGTCCAAGGGCTATTTTGGCAATATTGCAGAGACCAGCCAAAGTCTCGCCCCATTCCGAGTCCAACTTTACAAACTTGGCCTGTCAGACTCCCAAGGCTATAGCCCACCCATGAAGAGTGGCATTTTTCCGCTGGGATTTAATCCCATGCCTGCCATTAGGGCGAAGAGTTATTTTGGGCGGGTTGTGCTCATGCTTATTTTTTGAATGGAGGCCAGCCAAGAAAGTCACGAAAGTCCATTCCGAGTCCGGGCGGATTTAACTTGGCTTTCAGCCCCACCCCCAGTGCTTATAGCCCACAGGGCTATTTTCCTGGATTTGATCTAGGCGCCTGGACTTTTCTTCGGCGAAGAGTTTTTTGGTCATACTGCTGTGCTAGCGGGTATTTTTTGTACACGAGGCTGCTCAGATAGTCTCACACTATTCTGAAGTCCGGGGATTTAACATGGCCAGCCCCACTCCCTAAGGCATGTAGCCCACCTGCCAGGCTCTTTTTCCGCTGGACTAACTTGGCGCCTTCTGTAAGTAGTTATTTTTAAGTGGCATTCCAAGGGTTTGCCTTTTTTTTTTACACGGAGGCTGCTTGCAGAAGTCTCTTCCCCATTCCGAGTCCAACTCATAAACTTATTCACCGCAGCTCCTATACATATAGCCCACCTGTTCAGTATGCTGCTCAGATCTAACTTGGCGCCCAGCCATCAGGTGCAGTTATTTTGGTCATGCTTGTCTCATGCCTATTTTTGGCACAATTTGAGTCCGCTTGCAGTCTCATCCCATTCTCGAGTCCCACATGATCTAACATGTCCAGCCCCCAAGGCTATAGCCCACCTGCCATGGCCTTTTTCCTCCTGGATTTAACTTTAGCTGGGCCTCTGGTGGTTATTTTGGGCGCAGTGCCATGCCTATATTTGGCACACGAGGCCACTCCTGCAGTCTAGTCTAATTCTAGCCAGGCTGGAGGGAACTTGGCTGGCACTCCCACCAAGGCTATAGCCTGACCATGCTTTTTGTCGCTTTTTCCATTGATTTGTCTCTTGATGCTCTGGCCTCCTGGCGGTTCTTTATGCATGCTGGCTCGTCTGCTGGCTATTTTTGGCACAGAGATCCGCCAAGAAGTCTCGGGCCCCATTCCGAGTCCAACTATAAAACTCTGGTGCTGCGACCCCCAAGGCTATAGCCCACCTGCTTTTATGGCATTTTTCCGCTGATGACTAATCCCATGCCTCCGGCCATTAGGCGGTTATTTTTCTTGATGCTGGGCTGTGCCCGCGTCCATGGCTTATTGGAACACGGAGGTCATTTTCAGTCACGACCCATTCTGAGTCCAAGGGCACGTATCTTGGCCAGCCCCACCCCCCAAGACAATAGCCCACCCGTTTTTGTGGGCTTTTTCCGCTGGACGAACTTGGCGCCCCGGCCTTCGGGTGGTTATTTTTCGACGCGGCTGTGCCAGCGGCCTATTTTTTGCACACGTAGGCCGCCCGCAATGTCTCTCCCCATTCCGAGTCCGGCGGAAGAACTTGGCCAGCCCCACCCCCCGCGGCCTATTTTTGGAACACGGAGGATGCTCGCATAGTCTCACACCATTCCGAGTCCGTGGTGATTTAACTTGGCCAGCCTCCACCTCAAGGCTATAACCCGCCTCGCTTTTGTATGCCGGCTGGACTAACTCACGCCTGGCCTTCAGGGCAGTTATTTTTATGCAGCGGCTGTGCCCAAGGCCTATTTTTGGCACACCGAGGACGCCTCACAAAGTCTCATCCTGCTCCGGGATTCGTGGATCATCCTGCCTCAGCCCCACACCCTGCTGGCTATAGCCCACCTGCTTTTGTGGCCTTTTTCCGCTTGGATTTAACTTGATGCCTCTAGCCTTCGAAGATTTTGGGCGCTGCCTGTGCTCACACTTTTTTTTTGGCACACGGAGGCCGCTGCAGAAGTCTCTCCCATTCAATCCGCGGATTTAACTTTGGCCAGCCCTACACCCCAAGGCTATAGCCCACCTGCTTGGTGGCCTTTTTCCGCTTGGATCGGTCTTACGCCTGGCCTTCGGCGGTTATTTTAAGTACGGCTGTGTCCATGGCCTATTTTTTTTAGGACATTTGAGGTCAGCTTTCTCGCAATGGTTTCCTAATCCGAGTCCCAGATTTGGCCAGCCCCACCTCAAGGTCAGAGCTCACCTGCTTGTGGCCTTTTTCCGTGGGATTTTAATCTTGGTTTCATACCTGGCGCCCCAGCGGGAGCTTGTGCTCATACTTTTTTTACATGGCACGGAGGTCACTGCAAAGTCTCGGGCCCCATTCAATCCGGATGAACTTGGCCAGCCCCACCAAGGCTATAGCCCGCCTGCTTTCAGGGCCATTTTTCCGCTGGATTTAACTAGGGCGCCTGACCTTCGGGCAGTTATCTTTAAGTGGCTACAGCGCAGCCTATTTTTGGCACACGGAGGCCGCTCGCAAAGTCTCATCCCATTCCGAGTCCGGCGGACGAACCTGTCCAGCCCCACACCCCAAGGTTGTAGCCCACCCGTTTTTGTGGCCTTTTTCCACTGGACGAACTTGGCGCCCCGGCCTTCGGGAGGTTATTTTTGGGCACGGCTGTGTCCATGGCCTATTTTTGGCACACTGATGCCACTCGCAAAGTCTCGTCCCATTCCGAGTCCGGCGGACGAACTTGGCCAGCCCCACCCTCCAAGGCTATAACCCGCCTGCCAGGGTCTTTTTTCCCGAGGGATTTAACTTGCTTCTGCCTGGGTTATTTTTGTGTACGGCTGTGCCCGCAGCTTATTTTTGTCACACGGAGGACTCTCGCAAAGTCTCGTCTGACCATTCCGAGTCCGCTGGGATTAACTTGGCCAGCTCCCACTCCCCAAGGCTATAGGCCACCAAGCTAGGCTATTTCCGCTGGATTTAATCTTTGGCGCTGCCTTCAAGGAAGATTTTTGGCTGCTACAAAGCTACAGCGCCTATTTTTTTTGTACACGGAGGCTGCCTTTTATAGTCTCACACCATTCCTGAGTCCGGCTGGATTTAAGGCCCCACTCTTTCAGGTCAGAGCTCACCTGCTTTGGGCCTTTTTCCGCTTGGACTTAACTTATGGCCTGCCTCAAGAAGAGCCAAGTGGCGCCAAGGCCTATTTTTTTTTTGCACCCGGAGGCCGCTCGCAAAGTCTGGCCCCATTCCGAGTCCAACTTATAAACCTTGCTGCAGTATCGTATTCCAAGGCTCCTTATAGCCCACCTGTTCAGGATGCTTCCCCAGGATTTAATCCTGGCGCCCCAGCCATCAGGTGGTTATTTTTGTGTCCCATGGCCCATTTTTGGCACACTTGGAGTCCCGCAGAAAGTCTCATCCCATTCCGAGTCCCTGACTTAACATGTCCAGCCCCCCCAAGGCTATAGCCCACCCACAAGGCTTTTTCCACTTTTTCCGCTGGACTTAACTCACATGCCTGCCTTCTGTAGAAGTTATTTGGGCGTACACGTCCGTGGCCTATTTTTTGCACACGGAGGTCATTATGGGCCAAGTCTGGCCCCATTCCGAGTCCAACTTACAAACTTGGCCTGCCGCAGCTCCCAAGGCTATAGCCCACCCACAGGTGGGCAAGCAGGATCTAACTTGGCGCCCAGCCATCAGGTGGTTATTTTGGTCATGCTGTGTCCATGCCTATTTTTTGCACACGGAGTCCGTGGCCAGAAGTCTCATCCCATTTCTGAGTCCGTCGGATTTAATATGTCCAGCCCCCAAGGCTATAGCCCACCAGGTGGCTCTTTTTTCCGCTGGATTGGACGTAATCTTGAGCCTGCTTCCTTTCAAGCGGAGTTATTTTGGTCATGGGTTGTTCAAGGGGTTCATTTGGGCACACGGAGGCCGCTCGAAAAGTCTCATCCCATTCCGAGTGAGGCGGACTAACTTGTCCAGCCCCCCTACAAGGCTATAGCCCACCTGCTTAGGTGTGCTCCTTTTTCCGCTTGGATCTAACTTGGCGCCCAGCCTTCGGCGGTTATTTTTGGCTGGGCTGTGTCCAAGGGCTCCTATTTTTGGGACATTTGAGGCTGCCGCAATGTCTCCCCTCTATTCCTAGTCCCGGGCGGATTTAACATGGCCAGCCCCACTTTCAAGGCTATAGCCCACCCAGGCCTTTTTCCGGCTGGATCTAATCTTGCCTGCCTTTGGCAGTTATTTTGGGTCTGCCAAGGCCCTGCCTATTTTTTGCACACGGAGGCTTAAAGTCTCATCCCATTCCCAGTCCAACTTACAAACCTCTGCTGCAGCCTCAAGCCTATAGCCCACCTGCTTTGTATGCCCAGAGGATCAACTTGGCGCCCAGCCATCAGGTGGTTATTTTTGTCATGCTGTGTCCATGCCTATTTTTGGCACACACGGAGGCCGCCAGAAGTCTCATCCCATCTGAGTCCATGGACGAACATGTCCAGCCCCCTGGGCTATAGCCCACCTTTTTGTGGCCGCTGGATTTAATCTCGGCGCCTGCCTGGGCGGTTATTTTTGGGAGCGGTCTGCATATCACACTTGAGGCCGACTGCAATGTTCTCCCCATTCCTGAGTCCGCGGATTTAACTTGGCCAGCCCCAAGGCTATAGCCCACCTGCTGTGGCCTTTTTCCGCTGGATTTAATCTTGGCGCCTGGCTGGCAGTTATTTTGGCTGCCCGCCTGGCCTATTTTTGCACACGGAGGCCGCTCAATGTCTCTCTCCCATTCGAGTCCAACTTACAAACTTGGCCTGTCAGAGCCCCTGGCTATCACGCCACCCGCTTTTTGTATGCTCAGGATCTAACTTGGTTTCGCCCCAGCCATCAGGTGGTTATTTTTGGGCGCACAAAGCCAGCGGCCTATTTTTGGCACACAAGGTGGCCAGCAGTCATGACCCATTCCGAGTCCGGGCGGATTAATCGGCCAGCCCCACCCCAAGACACAGCCCACGCTTTTTGTGGGCTTTTTTCCGCTGATGACAAACATGGCGCTCCGGCTTGGACTGTTATTTTTGGGCGCTGCTGCTGCCTGCACTTTTATTTCAGACATCGGAGGCCGCTTTGCAAAGTCTCTGTCCCATTCCGAGTCCGCGATCATGGACTTAACTGGCCAGCCCCACCCCCTAAGGCTATAGCCCAACCGCTTTTGTCGCCATTTTCCGCTGACTTAATCAGGCTCCCTGCCATCGGGCAGCTTATCTGGGGCTGGCCAGCCTGCAGCTCATTTTTGGTACACGGAGGCCACTCAAGTCTCATCCCATTCAGTCCCATGGGATTTAACTTGTCCAGCCCCACCCCCAAGCAGTAGCCCATCCACAGGGCCTTTTTCCCACTGGATTTAACTTGCTTCCTGGCCTTCGGGGTTATTTTTGGCACGGTTGTGTCCATGGCCTATTTTTTGGCACATGGATGCCAGAAGTCTCACTTCCATTCCGAGTCCCAGATTTAACTTGGCACAGCCTTATCTCGAGTCCACATGGATTTAACTGGCCAGCCCCACCCCTCAAGACTATAGCCCACCCACAGGCTTTTTCTTTTTCCGAGGATGAACTTGGCCTTCGGTTATTTTTGGCGCAGTGCCTGTGGCCTATTTTTACACGGAGGCAGCTGCAAAATCTCGCCCCATTCAGTCCGGCGGATTTAACTGAGCCCCGGCCTTCGGCAGATTTTAGCGCTGGCTGCCCCCGAGCCTATTTGGCACACGAGGCTGCTCGCAGTGTCGTCACGATTCCGAGTCCAAGGATGAACTTGGCTAGCTATACTTCCAAGGCTATAGCTCACCTGCTTTTGTGGGCTTTTTCCGCTGGATTTAACATGGCGCCCCAGCCTGGTTGTTTAGCTGTGGCTTGACCTTTATTTCAGCACACGGAGGCCGCTGCAAAGTCTTGTCCCATTCTGAGTCCGGGCGGACGAAT
Organism: Citrus cavaleriei; assembly: GCA_030448925.1. NCBI lineage: Eukaryota > Viridiplantae > Streptophyta > Magnoliopsida > Sapindales > Rutaceae > Citrus > Citrus cavaleriei. The sequence continues at coordinate 36,216 of JAUJEN010000179.1, forward strand.
CCTGGCCAGCCCCACCCCCAAGGCTATAGCCCAATTCCTGCTTTGTGGCCATTTTCCGCTGGACTAACTAGGCTCCCTGCCTTCGGCAGTTATCTTTAAGCTGCCGTGTGCAGAGCCTATTTTTGGTACACGGAGGCCACTCGCAAAGTCTCATCTCATTCCGAGCCCGGCGGACGAACTTGGCCAGCCCCACCCCCCAAGGCTATAGCCCACCTGCTTTGTGGCCTTTTTCCGCTTGGACTAACTTACGCCTGCCTTCAAGGTTATTTTTAGCCAAGGCCCCTATTTTTTCACACACTGGAGGCCAGCCAAAGTCTCGTCCCCATTCCGAGTCCAATTTCTAAACTTGCTGCAGCCCCATGCTATAGCCCACCGCATGTATTTTCCGAGGATCTAACTTGGCGCCCCAGCCTTCAAGGCAGTTATCTTTAATGGCTGTCCATGCATATTTTTACACACGGAAGCCACTGCAATGTCTCCCCATTCCGAGTCCAAGGACTATCTCTTAGCCCCACTTCTGCTATAGCCCACCTTTTTGTATTTTTTCCACTGATCTAACTTGGCGCCTGCCTGGCTGTTATTTTTTGGCTGTGCAAAGGCCTATTTTTTTTTACACGGAGGCCGCCTGCAGAACTCTCGTCCCATTCTGAGTCCAACTTACAAACTTGGCTCGCTGCAGCCTCCCAGGCTATAGCCCACCTGCTTTGTATGCTTCCAGGACGAAACTTGGCGCCCAGCCATCAGGAGGTTATTTTGCTGCTGTGCTCATGCCTTTTTGGCCCACGAAGACCGGCCGAAGTAACGACTCCATTCCGAGTCCCATGGCGGATTGAACCTGGCCAGCCCCACTTTAAGACAATAGCCCACCTGCTTTTGTGGCTTTTTCCGCTGGGATTTAACATGATACTCCTTCGGCTTGTTATTTTTGGGCGCTGGCCATGCACTATATTTCGTGACACGGAGGCCGCTTTGCAAAGTCTCATCCCATTCCGAGTCCGGGCGGATTTAACTTGGCCAGCCCCACCCCCCAAGGCTATAGCCCACCTGCTTTTGTGGCTATTTTCGCTGGATTTGCTTAGGCTCCCCGGCCTTCGGGCAGTTATCATTGGCCGCGGCTGTGCCCGCAGCCTATTTTTGGTACACGGAGGCCACTCGCAAAGTCTCATCCCATTCCGAGTCCGGCGGACGAACTTGTCCTGCCCCACCCCCCAAGGCTGTAGCCCACCCGTTTTTGTCGCCTTTTCCCACTGGACGAACTTGGCGCCCTGGCCTTCAGGTGGTTATTTTTGTGCACGGCTTTGTCCATGGCCTATTTTTGGCACACGGATGCTGCTCGCAAAGTCTCGCCCCATTCCGAGTCCGGCGGACGAACTTGGCCAGCCCCATTCCGAGTCTGGCGGACGAACTTGGCCAGCCCCACCCCCCAAGGCTATAGCCCACCCGTTTTTGTGGCCTTTTTCCGAGGGATGAACTTGGTGCCCCGGCCTTCGGGCGGTTATTTTTGGGCGCGGCTGTGCTCGTGGCCTATTTCTGGTACACGGAGGCTGCTCGCAAAATCTCGTCCCATTCCGAGTCCGGATTTAATCTTGGCAAGCAGCTCCCACCCCAAGGCTATAGCCCGCCTGCCAGGGCCTTTTTTCCGCTGGATCTAACTTGGTGCCTGCCTTCAAGTTATTTTATGCTGCCCCTGAGCCTATTTTTGGTACACGGAGGCTGATCGCAAAGTCTCTGCACGATTATGAAGTCCCGGATGAACTTGGCCAGCCATACCCCCCAAGGCTATAGCCCACCTGCTTTTAGTGGGTTTTTCCGCTGACCTAACATGGCGCCTGCCTTCAAGTTATTTTTGGGCGCGGCTGTGCCCGCACCCTTTATTTCGCACACGGAGGCCGTTTGCAAAGTCTCGTCCCATTCCGAGTCCGGCGGACGAACTTGGCCAGCCCCACCCCCCAAGGCTATAGCCCACCCGTTTTTGTGGGGTTTTTCCGCTGGACGAACATGGCGCCCCGGCCTTCGGGCAGTTATCATTGGGCGCGGCTGTGCCCGCAGCCTATTTTTTGTACACGGAGGCCACTCGCAAAGTCTCATCCCATTCCGAGCACGGCGGACGAACTTGGCCAGTCCCACCCCCATATAGTTCGCCTCGCCTGCTATGGCCTTTTTCCGCTGGGATCGAATCTTTGGCGCCCAGCCTTCAAGGCAGTTATTTTGCATGCCTGGCCTATTTTTCAGACTGAGGACGCTCGCAAAGTCTCTTCCCATTCTGAGTCCGGGCGGATAACTGGCCAGCCCCACCTCTCAAGGCTATAGCCCACCCAGATTTGTGGCCTTTTTCGCTGGATTTAACGGCGCCGGCCTTCGGGCTGTTATTTTTGGGCGCGGCTGTGCCCGCAGCCTATTTTTGGCACACGGAGGCAGCTCGCAAAGTCTCATCCCATTCCGAGTCCGGCGGACGAACATGTCCATCCCCCCCCCCCAAGGCTATAGACCACCTGCTAGAGCCTTTTTTCCGCTTTTGATCTAACTTGGCGCCCCAGCTGCTCAAGGCGGTTATTTTTGGCTGTGTCCGGCCTATTTTTTACATTGACGGAGGCCGCTTTAATGTCTCTCCCCATTCCGAGTCCATGGATTTAATCTTGGCCAGCCCCACTGCCCAAGGCTATAGCCCACCCACAGGCCTTTTTTTTTTTCCGCTGGACCTTTAATCTTGCCCCGGCCTTTGGGCAGTTATTTTTGGGAGCGGCTGTGCCCGCTGCCTATTTTTGGCACACGGAGGCCGCTCGCAAAGTCTCGTCCCATTCCGAGTCCAACTGACAAACTTGGCATGCCGCACCCCCCAAGGCTATAGCCCACCCGTTTTTGTGGCGTTTTTCCGCTGGACGAACTTGGCGCCCCGACCATCAGGCGGTTATTTTTAGGCGCGGCTGTGCCCGCGGTCTATTTTTGGCACACGGAGGCCGCTCGCAAATTCACGACCCATTCCGAGTCCGACGGACGAACTTGGCCAGCCCCACCCCCTAAGACAATAGCCCACCCGTTTTTGTGGACTTTTTCCGCTGGATCTAACTTGCCTGCCTTCGGCGGTTATTTTGGGCGCCTCATGGCCTATTTTTTTGGCACACGGATGGCCAGAAGTCTCGCTTCCGAAAAGGGCGGATCGAACCTTGCCAGCCCCACCTCCCAAGGCTATAGCCCACCTGCTAGGGTTTTTTCAAGGCTGACTGAAATCTTGGCGCTGCCTCGGCCTTCAAGCAGTTAGGCTGTGCTCAAGGGCTCTATTTTTGGCACATCGGAGGTTGCTCGCGAAAGTCTCGCCCCATTCCCGAGTCCGGGTGGATTGAACTTGGCCAGCTCCCACCCTCAAGGCTATAGCCCACCCATTTTGTGGCCTTTTTCCGCTGGATCTTAACTTACGCCTGCCTGGCGGGTTTTATGGCTGCTGTGCCTATTTTTTGCACACGGAGTCCGCTCTCAAAGACTCGCCCCATTCCGAGTCCGGCGGACGAACTTGGCCAGCCCCAACCCCCAACGCTATAGCCCACCCGTTTTTGTGGCCTTTTTCCGCTGCACGAACCTGGCGCCCCGGCCTTCGGGCGGTTATTTTTGGGCGCGGTTGTGCCCGCGGCCTATTTTTGGCACACGGAGGCCGCTCGCCAAGTCTCGTCCCATTCCGAGTCCGGCGGATGAACTTGGCCAGCCCCACCCGCCAAGGCTATAGCCCACCCGTTTTTGTGGCCTTTTTCCGCTGGAAGAACTTGGCAACCCGGCCTTCGGGCGGTTATTTTTGGGCACGGCTGGGGCCTCAGATTGTTGCACACGGAGGCTGCTTTGTACTCGCCCCATTCCGAGACCGGCGGAAGAACTTGGCCAGCCCCACCCCCCAAGGTTGTAGCCCGCCCGTTTTTGTGGCCTTTTTCCGCTGGACGAACTTGGCGCCCCGGCTTTCGGGAGGTTATTTTTGGGTGCGGCTGTGCCCGTGGCCTATTTTTGGCAAACGGAGGCCGGTCGCAAAGTCTCGTCCCATTCGGAGTCCGGCGGATTTAATCTGGCCAGCCCCACCCCTATAGCCCACCTGCCAGGCCTTTTCCGCTGGAGGAACTTGGCGCCTGCCTTCGGGCGGTTATTTTTGGGCTGCTGCTCAAGGGCCTATTTTTTGCACACAGAGTCCGCTCTCAAAGACTCGTCCCATTCCGAGTCCGGCGGACGAACTTGGCCAGCCCCAACCCCCAACGCTATAGCCCACCCGTTTTTGTGGCCTTTTTCCGCTGCACGAACCTGGCGCCCCGGCCTTCGGGCGGTTATTTTTGGGCACGGCTGGGCCCGTAGCCTATTGTTGCCACACGGAGGCCGCTCGCAATTTCTCGCCCCATTCCGAGACCGGCGGAAGAACTTGGCCAGCCCCACCCCCCAAGGTTGTAGCCCGCCCGTTTTTGTGGCCTTTTTCCGCTGGATTTGTTGGCGCCTGGGAGGTTATTTTAAAAGGCTATGCTGTGGCCTATTTTTGGCAAACGGAGGCCGGTCGCAAAGTCTCGTCCCATTCGGAGTCCGGCGGACGAACTTGGCCAGCCCCACCCGCCAAAGGCTATAGCCCACCCGTTTTTGTGGGCCTTTTCCGCTGGAGGAACTTGGCGCCTGCCTTTCTGAGGTTATTTTTGGCCAGACTGCTGCCTATTTACACAGACCAGGAGGTCAGCTGCAAAGTCTCACCCCATTCCGAGTCCGGATCTAACTTGGCCAGCCCCACCCCTGGCTATAGCCCAATGCTTTTGTGGCCTTTTTCCGCAGAAATAACTTGGCGCCTGCCTCGAAGTTATTTTTCGGCGCGGCTGTGCCCGCGGCCTATTTTTGGCACACGGAGGCCGCTCGCAAAGTCTAGCCCCATTCCGAGTCCGGCGGATGAACTTGGCCCGCCCCACCCGCCAAGGCTATAGCCCACCCGTTTTTGTGGCCTTTTTCCGCTGGAAGAACTTGGCACCCCGGACTTCGGACGGTTATTTTTGGGTGCGGCTGTGCCCTTGGCTTATTTTTGGCACTCGGGGGCCGCTCGCAAAGTCTCATCCCATTCCGAGTCCGAGTCAGGCGGACGAACTTGGCCAGCCCACCCCCGAAGGCTATAGCCCACCCGTTTTTGTGGCCTTTTTCTGCTGGATTTAACTTACGCCACGGCCTTCGGCGGTTATTTTGCTGCTGTGCCATTTTTTTTGCACACGGAGTCCGCTCAAAGACTCGCCTCTATTCCGAGTCCGGGCGGATTAATCCTGGCCAGCCCTAAGGCTATAGCCCACCTGCTTTTTGTGGCCTTTTTGCGCTGGATTTAACTTGGCGCCTGCCTCGGGCGGGTACTTTTGGGCGCGGCTGTGCCCAAGGCCTATTTTTTGCACACGGAGTCCGGGCTTTCAAAGACTCACGCCCATTCTGAGTCCGGCGATTTTAACTTGGCCAGCCCCAACCTCAACGCTATAGCCCACCTGTTTTTGTATTTTTCCGCTGCATCGAACCTGGTGCCTGCCTTTGGGCGGTTATTTTTGCTGCTCAAGGGCCTATTTTTGGCACACGGAGGCCGCTCACAAAGTCTCACCCCATTCCGAGTCCGGCGGATGAACTTGGCCAGCCCCACCCGCCAAGGCTATAGCCCACCCGTTTTTGTGGCCTTTTTCCGCTGGAAGAACTTGGCAACCCGGCCTTCGGACGGTTATTTTTGGGTGCAGCTGTGCCCTTGGCTTATTTTTGGCACTCGGAGGCCACTTGCAAAGTCTCGTCCCAATCCGAGTCCGAGTCAGGCCGACGAACTTGGCCAGCCCACCCCCCAAGGCTATAGCCCACCCGTTTTTGTGGCCTTTTTCTGCTGATCTAACTTGTCACTGGCCTTCGGGCGTTATTTTTGTGCCTGCTCATGCCTATTTTTTGCACACAGAGTCCGCTCTCAAAGACTCGTCCCATTCCGAGTCCGGGATTAATCTTGGCCAGCCCCCAACCCCCAACGCTTATAGCTCCACCTGCAGGGCCTTTTTCCGCTGCATCTAACCTGGCGCCTGCCTTCGGCGGTTATTTTGGCACGGCTAGTCTGTAGCCTATTGTTGCCACACGGAGGCCGGGCCATTTCTCGCCCATTCCGAGATCAAGGAAGAACTTGGCCAGCCCCACCCCCAAGGTTGTAGCCCGCCTGCTTTTTAGGGCCTTTTTCCGCTGGATTTAATCTTGGCGCCTGGCTTTGGGAGGTTATTTTGGGTGCGGGCTGTGCCTGGTATTTTTGGCAAACGGAGGCCGGTCGCAGTCTCGTCCCCATTCGAGTCCGGGCGGATTAACTTGGCTAGCCCCACCTGCCAAAGGCTATAGCCCACCTGCTTTAGGGCCTTTTTCCGCTGGAGGAACTTGGCTGCCTTCTGTTATTTTGCTGGCCAGACTGCGCCTATTTATTGCTCCCGGAGGCCGCCGAAGTCTCACCCCATTCCGAGTCCGCGGATTTAACTTGGCCAGCCCCCACTCCTAAGGCTATAGCCCACCTGCTTAGTGGCCTTTTTCCGCTGGACGAATCTTGGCGCCTGCCTTCGGCAGTTATTTTTCTGGCCAGCTCAAGGGCCTATTTTTGGCACACGGAGGCCGCTCGCAAAGTCTAGCCCCATTCCGAGTCCGGCGGATGAACTTGGCCCGCCCCACCCGCCAAGGCTATAGCCCACCCGTTTTTGTGGCCTTTTTCCGCTGGAAGAACTTGGCACCCCGGCCTTCGGGCGGTTATTTTTTTAAAAGTGCCCTTTGGCTTATTTTTTGCACTCTGGGTCAGCAGCAGTCTCTGCCCCATTCCGAGTCCGAGCGGATTAACTTGGCCAGCCCACCCCCAAGGCTATAGCCCAATTGCCAGGCCTTTTTTCTGGGATTTAACTTGGCACCCGCCTTCGGCGGTTATTTTTGGCTGCTGTGCTCATGGCCTATTTTTGCACACACGAGTCCGCTTCTCAAAGACTCGCCTATTCTGAGTCCGCGATGAACTTGGCCAGCCCTAACCTCAACGCTATAGCCCACCTGTTTTTGTGGCCTTTTTTCCGCTGCATCTAACCTGGTGCCTGCCTTTGGCGGTTATTTTGGGTTGTGCTGGGCCTATTTTTGGCACACGGAGGTCTCACAAAGTCTCACCCCATTCCGAGTCCGGCGGACGACCATGGCCAGCCACACCCGCCAAGGGTATAGCCCACCTGCCAGGGCCTTTTTCCGCTGGAAGAATCTTGGCAACCCGGCCTTCGGATTTGTTATTTTTGCAGTTGTGCCTTGGCTTATTTTTGGCACTGAGGCCACTTGCAAAGTCTCGTCTCAATCCGAGTCCGAAGCCAGGCCGATTTAACTTGGCCAGCCCACTCCCCATGCTATAGCCCACCTGCTGGGGCCTTTTTCTGTTGGATAAACTTGCCGCCTCTGGCCTTCGGGCGGTTATTTGCTGGCCAAGCTCATGCCCATTTTTTTGCACAGAGTCCGCTCTCAAAGACTCGTTCGAGTCCGGGCGGACGAATCCTGGCCAGCCCCAATCCCCAACGCTATAGCCCACCCTTTTGTGGCCTTTTTCCGCTGCACGGTCCTGGCGCCTGCCTTTCGGCGTTATTTTGGCACGGCCCAGAGTCATTGTTGCCACACGGAGGCCGCTGCACTCGCCTCTGAGACTCCGGAAGAACTTGGCCAGCCCCACCCCCCAAGGGGGTAGCCCGCCTGCTTGGGCCTTTTTCCGCTGGATGAACTTGGCGCCCCGGCTTTCGGGAGGTTATTTTTGGGTGCGGCTATGCCCGTGGCCTATTTTTGGCAAACGGAGGCCGGTCGCAAAGTCTCGTCCCATTCGGAGTCCGGCGGACGAACTTGGCCAGCCCCACCCCCCAAAGGCTATAGCCCACCTGCCAGGGCTTCCGCTTGAGGAACTTGGCGCCTGCCTTCAGACAGATCATGCCTATTTATTGCTCCCGGAGGCCGCTCGCAAAGTCTCGGCCCATTCCGAGTCCGGATTTAACTTGGCCAGCCCCCACCTGGCTATAGCTCACCCGCTTTTGTAGGCCTTTTTTCCGCTGGATCTAATCTGCCTGCCTTCAAGTAGTTATTTTTTCATGCTGCTGTGCCCGTGGCCTATTTTTGGCACACGGAGGCCGCTCGCAAAGTCTAGACCCATTCTGAGTCCGGCGGGTGAACTTGGCCCGCCCCCCTCCAAGGCTATAGCCCACCTGCCAGGCCTTTTTCCGCTTGGAAGAACTTGGCACCCTGCCTTCGGTTATTTTTGGGTTGTGCCTTGGCTTATTTTTTTTGCACTCGGGGTTTAAAGTCTCTGCCCCCATTCCGAGTCCGACAACTTGGCCAGCCTTCCACCCCCAAGGCTATAGCCCACCTGCTGTGGCCTTTTTCTGCTGGACGAATTTGCACCCTGCCTTCGGTTATTTTTGGCTGCCACGTCAAGGGCCTATTTTTTACACGGAGTCCGCTCAAAGACTCATTCCGAGTCCGCGGATTTAACTTGGCCAGCCCCAATTTCAAGGCTATAGCTCCACCTGCTTTTCTGGCCTTTTTCCGCTGGATTTAACTTTGGCGCCTGCCTTCGGCAGTTATTTTTGGGGTTGCTGCTGCCTATTTTTGGCACCTGAGTCTGCTCTCAAAGACTCGCCCATTCCGAGTCCGGGCGATTTAACCTTGGCGAGCCCTAACTCCCAACGCTTATAGCCCACCTGCTGTGGCCTTTTTTCCGCCGACGGGCGCCTGTCCTTCAGGTAGTTATTTTTCGGCGCTGCTGTGCTCTGCCTATTTTTGGCACACGGTGGCTGCTCGCAAAGTCTCGCCCCATTCCGAGTCCGGCGGACGAACTTCGCAAGCCCCACCTCAAGTGCTATAGCCCACCTGCTTTTTTTCCGCTGGACTAACTTGGCGCCTGGGCTTGGCGGAAAGAGCTGTGCCCGCAGCCTATTTTTACCACACGGAGGCCGCTCGCAATTTCTCGCCCCATTCCGAGACCCGCGGAAGAACTTGGACAGCCCCACCCCCCAAGGCTGTAGCCCGCCTGCAGGGCCTTTTTCCGATGGATGAACTTGGCGACCCGGCCTTCGGGCGGTTATTTTTGGGCACGGCTGTGCCCGAAGCCTATTTTTGGTACACGGAGGCCGCCCGCAAAGTCTCGTCCCATTCCGAGTCCGGCGGACAAACTTGGCCAGCCCCACCCCCCAAGGCTATAGCCCACCCATTTTTGTGGCCTTTTTCCGCTGGATGAAGTTGGCGCCCCGGCCTTCGGGCGGTTATTTTTGGGCGTATGTGCACGCGCCTATTTTTGGCACACGGAGGTCGCTTAAAGTCTCTCTCCCCATTCCGAGTCCTGGGTGGATGAACTTGGCTGCCCCACCACGGCCAAGGCTATAGCCCACCTGCAGGCCTTTTTCCGCTGGAAGAACCTGCAACCCGCCTTCGGATGGTTATTTTGGGCCAAGCTGTGCCTTGTTTTTTTGCACTGGAGGTCAGCCGCAGTCTCGGCCCCATTCCGAGTCCGAAGTCAGCGGATTTAACTTGGCCAGCCCACTCCCCAAGGCTATAGCCCACCTGCTTTGTGGCCTTTTTTCCATGGATCTTAACTTTGGCGCCTGGGCTGGCGGTTATTTTTAAGGCACAGCGCTGAGCCTATTTTTACGACACGGAGTCCGCTGCACTTTCGGCCTTCCCGAGATCAAGGAAGAACTTGGACAGCCCCACCCCCCAAGGCTGTAGCCCGCCCGTTTTTGTGGCCTTTTTCCGCTGGACAAACTTGGCGCCCCGGCCTTCGGGCAGTTATTTATCGGTGCGGCGGTGCCCGCGGCCTATTTTTGGCACATGGAGGCCTCTCGCAAAGTCTATCCCCATTCCGAGTCCGGCGGACGAACTTGGCCAGCCCAACCCCCCAAGGCTGTAGCCCACCTGCTTAGGGCCTTTTTTCCGCTTGGAAGATCTTGGCAACCCGGCTTCGGATTTGTTATTTTTGGCTGCCACAGTGTCTTATTTTTTGGCACTGGAGGTCAGCTGCAAAGTCTCGGCCCCATTCCGATTCCGAGTCAGGCCGACGACCTTGGCCATCCCACCCCCCAAGGCTATAGCCCACCTGCTTTTTGTGGCCTTTTTTCTGCTTGATTTAACTTGCCGCCTGCCTTTATTTTTGGGCACGGCCTGTAGCTCAGCCTATTTTTTGGCACACGAGGCTGCTCGCAAAGTCTCGTCCCCATTCTGAGTCCATGGACAACTTGGCCAGCCCCACCTCAAGGCTATAGCCCACCTGCAGGCCTTTTTTCCGCTGGATTAACTTGGCGCCTGGGCTGGTTATTTTTGGGCGTGCATGCACGCGGCCTATTTTTGGCACACGCAGGCTCCTCGCAAAGTCTCGTCCCATTCCGAGTCCGGCGGACGAACTTGGCCAGCCCCACCCCCCAAGGCTATAGCCCACCCGTTTTTGTGGCCTTTTTCCGTTGGATTTGGTCTTGGCAACCCTGCCTTCGGATTTGTTATTTTTATGGGCATGCCTCTTTTGGGTTATTTTTTTTGGCACTGAGGCGCCGCAGTCTCGCTCCCATTCCGAGTCCGAGTCAGTGGATTTAACTTGGCCAGCTCCAATTTCAAGGCTATAGCCCACCCATTTTTGTATTTTTCCTCCTGGATTTAACTTGGCGCTGGCGGGCGGTTATTTTTGGGCGTGGCTGTGCGCGCAGCCTATTTTTACCACACGGAGTCCGCTCGCAATTTCTCGCCCCATTCCGAGACCGGCGGAAGAACTTGGACAGCCCCACCCCCCAAGGCTGTAGCCCGCCCGTTTTTGTGGCCTTTTTCCGCTGGACAAACTTGGCGCCCCGGCCTTCGGGCAGTTATTTATCGGTAGGGCGGTGCCCGCGGCCTATTTTTGGCACATGAAGGCCGCTCGCAAAGTCTATCCCCATTCCGAGTCCGGCGGACGAACTTGGCCAGCCCAACCCCCCAAGGCTGTAGCCCACCCGTTTTTGTGGCCTTTTTCCGCTGGAAGAACTTGGCAACCCGGCCTTCGGACGGTTATTTTTGGGCGCTTGTGCCTTTGGCTTATTTTTGCACTGAGGCTGCCAAGAAGTCTCGTCCCATTCCGAGTCCGAGTCAGGCCGACGAACTTCGCCATCCCACCCCCCAAGGCTATAGCCCACCCGTTTTTGTGGCCTTTTTGTGCTGGATTTAACTTGTCAGCCTGGCCTTCTAAGGGCGGTTATTTTTGCTGTGCTCCTTTTGGCCTATTTTTTGCACACGGAGTCCGCTCTCAAAGACTCGCCCGATTCCGAGTCCGGCGAACGAACTTGGCCAGCCCCAACCCCCAACCCCCAACGCTATAGCCCACCCGTTTTTGTGGCCTTTTTCCGCTGCACGAACGTGGTGCCCCGGCCTTCGGGCGGTTATTTTTTGGCGCGGTTGCGCCCGTGGCCTATTTTTGGTACACAGAGGCCGCTCGCAAAGACTCGTCCCATTCCGAGTCCGGCGGACGAACTTGGCCAGCCCCACCCCGCAAGGCTATAGCCCACCCCCCAAGGCTATAGCCCACCGGTTTTTGTGGCGTTTTTCCGCTCGACGAACTTGGCGCCCCTGCCTTCGGCAGAAGAGCTGCTGCTGTGCTCATGGCCTATTTTTTGCACACGGAGGCCGCTCGCAAAGTGTCGCCCCATTCCGAGTCCGGCGGACGATTTCGCCAGCCCCACCCCGCAAGGCTATAGCCCACCCGTTTTTGTGGCCTTTTTCCGCTGGAAGATCATGGCACCCCGGCCTTCGGACGGTTATTTTTGGGCGCGGCTGTGCCCATGGCTTATTTTCAGCACTCGGAGGCCGCTCGCAAAGTCTCGTCCCATTCCGAGTCCGAGTCAGGCGGACGAACTTGGCCAGCCCACCCCCCTAGGCTATAGCCCCCCCGTTTTTGTGGCCTTTTTCCGCTGGACGAACTTGGCGACCCGGCCTTCGGGCGGTTATTTTTCGGCGCGTCTGTGCCCGCAGCCTATTTTTTGCACACGGAGTCCGCTCTCAAAGACTCGTCCCATTCCGAGTCCGGCGGACGAACTTGGCCAGCCCCAACCCACAACGCTATAGCCCACCCGTTTTTGTGGCCTTTTTCCGCTGCACGAACCTGGCGCCCCGGCCTTCGGGCGGGTAGTTTTGGGCACGGCTGGGCCAAAGGCCTATTTTTTGCTCACGGAGTCCGCTCTCAAAGCCTCGCCCCATTCCGAGTCCGGCGGACGAACTTGGCCAGCCCCAACCCCCAACGCTATAGCCCACCTGCAGGGTTTTTCCGCTGCATCGAATCCTGGCGCCTGCCTTCAAGGGCGGTTGTGCTCAAGGGTCTGTTTTTGGCACACGGAGGTCCGCACAAAGTCTCACCCATTCAGAGTCCGGTGATCTAACTTGGCCAGCCCCACCCTCAAGGCTATAGCCGACCCATTTTTTGTGGCCTTTTTTCCGCTGGATCTAACTTTGGCGCCTGGCCTTCGGTGGTTATTTTAGGCGCTGCTGTGCTCAAGGGCCTATTTTTGGCACACGGAGGCCACTCGCAAAGTTTCACCCCATTCCGAGTCCGGCGGACGAACTTGACCAGCCCCACCCCCCAAGGCTATAGCCCACCCGTGTTTGTAGCCTTTTTCCGTGGACTTGGCGCCTGCGGCCTGGTTATTTTTTGCCCCACAGTTGCAGCCTATTTTTACCACAAGGAGGCCGCTCGTAATTTCTCGCCCCATTCCGAGACCGGTGGAAGAACTTGGCCAGCCCCACCCCCCAAGGCTGTAGCCCGCCCGTTTTTGTGGCCTTTTTCCGCTGGACGAACTTGGCGCCCCGGCCTTCGGGCGGTTATTTTTGGGCGCGGCATCGCCAGTAGCCTATTTTCGCACATGGAGGCCGCTCGTAAAGTCTCACCCAATTCCGAGTCCGGTTGGGGGACTTGGCCCGACCCAGCCCCCAAGGCTATAGCCCACCCGTTTTTGTGGCCTTTTTCCACTGGACGAACGGGGCGCCCCGACCTTCGGGAGGTTATTCTTGGGAGCGGCTGTCCCAGCGGCCTATTTTTGGCACACGGCGGCCGCTAAAAAAGTCTCGCCCCATTCCGAGTCTGGCGGACGAACTTTGGCAGCCCCATCCCCCAAGGCTGTAGCCCGCCCGTTTTTGTGGCCTTTTTCCGCTGGACGAACTTGGCGCCCCATCCTTTGGGCGGTTATTTTTGGGCGCGGCTGTGTCCGCGGCATATTTTTGGCACACAGAGGCCGCTTGTAAAGTCTCGCCCCATTCCGAGTCCGGCGGACGAATTTGGCCAGCCCCACCCCCCAAGGCTATAGCCCACCCGTTTTTGTGGCCTTTTTCCGCTGAATAAACTTGGCGCCCCGGCCTTCGGGCGGTTATTTTTTAGCGCGGCTTCGCCAGTAGCCTATTTTCGCACATGGAGGCCACTCGTAAAGTCTCACCCCATTCCGAGTCCGGCGGACGAACTTGGCCAGCCCCACCCCCCAAGGCTATAGCTCACCCGTTTTTGTGGCCTTTTTCCACTGGACGAACTTGGCGCCCCTGCCTTCGGGTAGTTATTTTTGGGCGCGGCTGTGCCCACATCCTATTTTTGGCACACGGAGGCTGCTCGCAAAGTCTCGTCCCATTCCGAGTCCGGCGGACGAACTTGGCCAGCGTCACCCGCCAAGGCTATAGCCCACCCGTTTTTGTGGCCTTTTTCCGCATGATGAACTTGGCGCCCCAGCCTTGGGGCGCTTATTTTTGGGCGCGGTTGTCCCCGCAGACTATTTTTGGCACACGGAGGCCGCTCCCAAAGTCTCACCCCATTCCGAGTCCGGCAGATGAACTTGGCCAGCCCCACCCCCCAAGGCAATAGCCCACCCGTTTTTGTGGCCTTTTTCCGCTGGATGAACTTGGCGCCCCGGCCTTCGGGCGGTTATTTTTGGGTACGGCTGTGCCTACGGCCTATTTTTGGGAAACTGAGCCCGGTCGCAAAGTCTCATCGCATTCCGAGTCCGGCGGACCAACTTGGCCAGCCCCACCCCCCAAGGCTATAGCCCACCCGTTTTGGTGGCCTTCTTCCGCTGGACGAACTTGGCGCCCCGGCCTTCAGGCGGTTACTTTTGGGCGCGGCTATGCCCGCGGCCTATTTTTGGTACACGGAGTCCACTCGGAAAGTCTCATCCCATTCCAAGTCCGGCGGACGAACTTGGCCAGCCCCACCCCCCAAGGCTATAGCCCACCCGTTTTTGTGGCCTTTTTCCGCTGGACGAACTTGGCGCCCCGGCCTTCGGGTGGTTATTTTTGGGCGCGGCTGTGCCAGCATCCTATTTTTGGCACACGGAGGCCGCTCACAAAGTCTCGCCCCATTCCGAGTCCTGCGGACAAACTTGCCCAGCCCCACCCCCGAAGGCTATAGCCCACTGGTTTTTGTGGCCTTTTTCCGCTGGACGAACTTGGCACCCCGGCCTTCGGGCAGGTATTTTTGGGCGCAGCTGTGCCCACATCCTATTTTTCTCACACGGAGGCTGCTCGCAAAGTCTCGTCCCATTCCGAGTCCGGCGGACGAACTTGGCCAGCCCCACCCCCCAAGGCTATAGCCCACCCGTTTTTGTGTCCTTTTTCCGCTGGACGAACTTATCGCCCCGGCCTTCGGGCGGTTATTTTTGGGCGCGGCTGGGTCCGCGGCCTATTTTTGGCACACAGAGGCCGCTCGCAAAGTCCCGTCCCATTCCGAGTCCGGCGGACGAACTTGGCCAGCCCCACCCCCCAAGGCTATAGCCCACACGTTTTTGTGGCCTTTTTCCGCTGATTTAACTTTGGCGCCCGGCTCGGCGTTATTTTTGGGCTGCCTGGGCGTATTTTTGGTACACGGAGTCCACTCAGAAAGTCTCATCCCATTCCAAGTCCGGCGGACGAACTTGGCCAGCCCCACCTTCCAAGGCTATAGCCCACCCGTTTTTGTGGCCTTTTTCCGCTGGACGAACTTGGCGTCCCGGCCTTCGGGCGGTTATTTTTGGGCATGCCTGTGCTCATGGCTTTTTGCACACGGAGGTGCCGCAGTCTCGTCGCATTCCTACTCCGGCCGACGAACTTGGCCAGCCCCACCCCCCAAGGCTATAGCCCACCCGTTTTTTAGGCCTTTTTCCGCTGGACTAACCTGGTGCCCCGGCCTTCGGGCAGTTATTTTTGCTGGCTGTGCTCATGGGCCCTATTTTTTGGCATCGCTGGAGGCCTCGCAAAGTCTCGTCTCCCATTCCGAGTTCGTGGACTAACCTGGCTGCCCCACCCCCAAGGCTATAGTCCACCTGCTTGTGGCCTTTTTTCCGCTGGACTAACTTGGAGCCCCTGCCTTCGGGTTGTTATTTTTGCTGCCAGTTAACGGCCTATTTTTGGCACACGGAGGTCAGAAAGTCTCGGCTCCCATTCCGAGTCCCAAGGATCGAACTTGGCCAGCCCCAATTCCCCTTCAAGGCTATACCCCACCTGCTTTTGGCCTTTTTTCCGCTGGACTAATTGCCTGCCTTCGGTGGATATTTTTATGCTGGCTGCCACGGCCTATTTTATGCACACGGAGGACACTCGCAAAGTCTCATCCCATTCCGAGTCCGGCGGACGAATTTGCACAGCACCACCCCCCAAGGCTATAGCCTACCCGTTTTTGTGGCCTTTTTTCCGCTGGACGAACTTGGCGCCCTGGCCTTCGGGTAGTTATTTTTGGGTGCGGCTGTGCCCACGGCCTATTTTTGGCACACGGAGGCCGCTGGCAAAGTCTCATCCCAATCCGAGTCAGGCGGACGAACTTGGACAGCAACACCCCTCAAGGCTATAGCCCACCTGCTAGGTTTTTTTCCGCTGGCTTAACTTGTCGCCTGCCATCAAGCTGTGCCAAGGCCTATTTTTGGTACACGGAGGCCGCTCACAAAGTCTCGCCCCATTCCGAGTCCGGCGGACGAACTTGGCCCGCCACGCCCCCCAAGGCTATAGCCCACCCGTTTTTGTGGCCTTTTTCCGTAGGACGAACTTGGCACCACGGCCTTCGGGTGGTTATTTTTGGGCATGGCTGTGCCCACGGCCTATTTTTCGCACACGGAGGCCGTTCGCAAAGTCTCGTCCCATTCCGAGTCCGGCGGACGAACTTGCACAGCACCACCCCCCAAGGCTATAGCCCGCCCGTTTTTGTGGCCTTTTTTTCCGCAGCACGAACTTGGCGCCCCGGCCTTCGGGGGGGTATTTTTGGGTGCCGCTGTGCCCTCGGCCTATTTTTGGCACACGGAGGCCGCTCAGAAGTCTCTCCCCATTCTGAGTCCCATGGATCTAACTGCCTGCCTCAAGGGTTATTTTTATGTGCCTGCAGCCTATTTTTGGCACACAAATGCCGCCAAGAAAGTCTCTGGCCCCATTCTGACCATGGATTTAACTTGGCCAGCCACACTTCCAAGCCTGTGAGCCCACCTGCTTGTAGGGTTTTTCCGCTTGATGAACTTATGGCGGTCTGCCTTCAGGCGGTTATTTTTGCGCAGCCTATTTTTGCACACAAATGTCCGCCAAGAAAGTCTCGGCCCCATTCTGACCAAGGGACTAATCTGGCCAGCCCCACCCCCCAAGCCTACAGCCCACCTGTTTTTGTGGCCTTTTTCCGCTGGACGAACTTGGCGCCCCGGCCTTCAGGTGGTTATTTTTGGACGTGGCTGTGCCCGTAGCCTATTTTTGGCACACGGATGCCGCTCGCAAAGTCTCGCCCCATTCCGAGTCCGGCGGACGAACTTGGCCAGCCCCACCCCCAAGGCTATAGCCCACCCGTTTTTGTGGCCTTTTTCCGCTGGACGAACTTGGCGCCCCGGCCTTCGGGCGGTTAATTTTGGGGGCGGCTGTGCCCGCGGCCTATTTTTGGCACATGGAGGCCACTCGCAAAGTCTCGTCCCATTCCGAGTCCGGCGGACGAACTTGGCCAGTCCCACCACCCAAGGCTTTAGCCCACCCGTTCTTGTGGCCTTTTTCCGCTGGACGAACTTGGTGCCCCACCCTTCGGGCAGTTATTTTTGGGCGCGGCTGTGCCCGCGGCCTATTTTTGGCACACGGAGGCCGCTCGGAAAATCTCACCCCATTCCAAGTCCGGCGGACGAACTGGTCAACCCCACCCCCCAAGGCTATAGCCCACCCGTTTTTGTGGCTTTTTTCCGCTGGACGAACTTGGCGCCCCGGCCTTCGGGCGGTTATTTTTGGCACACGGAGGCCGCTCGCAAAGTCTCGTCCCATTCCGAGTCCGGCGGACGAACTTGGCCAGCCCCACCCCCCAAGGCTGTAGCCCACCCGTTTTTGTGGCCTTTTTCCGCTGGACGAACTTGGCGCCCCCGACGTCGTGCGGTTATTTTTGGACGCGGATGTGCCCGTAGCCTATTTTTGGCACACGGATGCCGCTCGGAAAGTCTCAGACACCTGAGTCCCATGGACGATCTTGGCCAGCCTCCGCCTCAAGGCTATAGCCCACCTGTTTCAGGGCCTGTTTCCGCTTAGATTTAATCTTGGCGCCTGCATTCGGTTATTTTGCTGCTGTGCCCACGGGCGATTTTTTCAGACACAGGCCGCCGCAAAGGCTCGCCTCTCTGACTGGCGGACGAACTTAGCCAGCCGAACCCCCAAGGCTCTAGCCCACCCATTTTTGTGGCCTTTTTCCGCTGGACGAACCTAGCGCCCCAGCCTTCGTGCGGTTGTTTTTGAGCGAGGCTGTGCCCGAGTCCTGTTTTTGGCACACAGAGGCCGCTTACAAAGTCTCATCCCATTCAGAGTCCGGCGGACGAACTTGGCCAGCCCCAACCCCCAAGGCTAGAGCCCACCCGTTTTTGTGGCCTTTTTCCGCTGGACGAACTTGGCGCCCCGGCCTTTGGGTGATTAATTTTTGGCGAGGCTGTGCCCGAGGCCTATTTTTGGCACACGGAGGCCACTCGCAAAGTCTCACCCAATTCCGAGTCCGGCGGACGAACTTGGCCAGCCCCACCCCCCAAGGCTATAGCCCACCCGTTTTTGTGGCCTTTTTCCGCGGGACGAACTTGGTGCCCCGGCCTTCGGGCGGTTATTTTTGGGCGCAGATGTGCCCGCGGCCTATTTTTGGCACACGGAGGCCGCTCGCAAAGTCTCGTCCCATCCGAGTCCGGGGAACGAACTTTGCAGCCCCACCCCCCAAGGCTGTAGCCCACCCGTTATTGTGGCCTTTTTCCGCAGGACGAACTTGGCGCCCTGGCCTTCGGGCAGTTATTGTTGGGCGCGGCTATGCCCGCCACCTATTTTTGGCACACGGAGGTGGCTCGCAAAGTCTCGTCCCATTCCAAGTCCGGGGGACGAACTTGGCCAGTCCCACCCCCCAAGGCTATAGCTCCACCTGCTTTCAGGGCCTGTTTCTCAAGACTTAACTTGGCGCCTGCACTGGCGGTTATTTTGGCTGCTGTGCTCATGCCTATTTATGGCACACGGATGCAGCTGCAGTCTCTGCCCACCCGAGTCCGCGAATCTGGCCAGCTCCCACCCCCAATGGCTATAGCCCACCTGCTTTTGTGGGCTTTTTCCTGGGATCTTAACTTTGGTGCCCCGCCTGGGCGGTTATTTTTGGGTGCAGATGTGTCCGCGGCCTATTTTTGGCACACGGACGCCGCTTGCAAAGTCTCGTCCCATCCGAGTCCGGGGGACGAACTTGGCAGCCCCACCCCCCAAGGCTGTACCCCACCCGTTATTGTGGCCTTTTTCCGCAGGACGAACTTGGCACCCTGGCCTTCGGGCAGTTATTTTTGGGCGCGGCTATGCCCACGGCCTATTTTTGGCACACGGAGGTGGCTCGCAAAGTCTCGCCCCATTCCGAGTCCGGCGGATTTAACCGGCCAGCCCCGCCTCTGGTTGTAGCCCACCTGCTTTCAGGCCTTTTTCCATGGACGACCCCATTGGCGCACCTGCCTTCGGGCGGTTATTTTTGGGCGCGGCTGTGACCACGGCCTATTTGTGGCACACGGATGCCGCTCGCAAAGTCTCGCCCCATTCCGAGTCTGGCGGACGAACTTGGCCAGCCCCACCCCCCAAGGCCATAGCCCACCCGTTTTTGCGGCCTTTTTCCGCTGGACGAACTTGGCGCCCCAGCCTACGGGTGGTTATTTTTGGGCACGGCTGGGCCTGTGGCCTGTTTTTGGCAGACGGAAGCCGCTCGCAAAGTCTCATCCCTTCCGAGTCCGGCGGACGAATATGGCCAGCCCCACCCCCCAAGGCTATAGCCCACCCGTTTTTGTGGCCTTTTGCATGGGATTAGCTTGGCGCCCAGCCTTGGGCTGTTATTTTTCAAGGCTGCTGTGCCATGGCCAATTTTTTGGCACACGAAGACCGGGCCAGAAGTCTCGCCTCCATTCAACTGCAGACGAATCTTGGCCGTCCCACCCCTCAAGGCTATAGCCCACCTGCTGTGGCCTTTTTCCGCTGGACGAACTTGGCGCCCTGGCCTTCGGCGGTTATTTTTGGGCCACAGTTCAGCCTATTTTTGCACACTGAGGCCGCCTCAAAGTCTCTCCAGATTCGAGTCCCATGGGACGATTTGGCCAGCCCCACCCCCCAAGGCTATAGCCCACCCATTTTTGTGGCCTATTTCCGCTGGATGAACAAGTCATTCCAGCCTTCGGGCGGTTATTTTTGGGTGTGCTCATAATTTTTGGTACTGAAGCCAGATAGTCTCGTCCCATTCCGAGTCCTGGATTTAACTTGGCCAGCCCCACTCTAAGGCTATAGCCCACCTGCTTGGTGGCTCTTTTTCCGCTGGACGAATCTTACGCCTAGCCTTCGGCAGTTATTTTTGTGCGCGGCTGTGCCTGCAGCCTTTTTTTTGCACACGGAGGCCGCTCGCAAAGTCTCTTCCCATTCCGAGTCCGGCGAACTTCGCTCGCTCCATCCCCCAAGGCTGTAGCCCACCTGTTTTTGGTGTCCTTTTTCCGCTGGGCGAACTTGTCGCCCCGGCCATCGGGCGGTTATTTTTGGGCGCGGGTGTGCCCACGGCCTAGTTTTGGCACCCAGAGGCCTCTCGTAAAGTCTCGCCTATTCTGATTCAAGGATCTAACTTCGCCATCCCCCAAGGCTATAGCCCACCTGCTTGTGGCCTTTTTTCCGCTTGACGAACCTTGGCGCCCAGCCTTTGGTGGTTATTTTTAGATCTGTGTCCATGCCAATTTTTTGCACACGGCCACTTGCAAAGTCTCGGCCTTCCCGAGTCCATGGACAAACCTATGCAGCTCCCACCTCAAGGCTATAGCCCACCTGCTGTGGGCCTTTTTCCGCAGGATGAACTTGGCGCCTGCCATCGTAAGTTATTTTTGGCACGGCCAGTGCTCAAGGCCCTATTTTTTGATAAATGGAGGTCAGCCTCCCAAAGTCTCGCCCATTCTGAGTCCGGGCGGATCTAACTTGGCCCGCCCCACCCCCCAAGGCTATAGCCCACCGGTTTTTGCGGCCTTTTTCCGCTGGACGAATTTGGCACCCCGGCCTTCGGGCGGTTATTTTTGGGCACGGGCTGTGCAGCCTATTTTTACACACGGCGGCTGCTCGCAGTCTCGCCCCATTCTGAGCTCCGGCGGATTAATCCTTGGCCAGCCTCACCTCAAGGGGTATAGCCCAATGCTTTTGTGGCCTTTTTCCGCTGGATCTAACTTGCGCCTGCTCAGGCGGTTATTTTGGATCGGCTGTGATGGCGCCTTTATTTTTGGCACACGAGGCAGCCAGAAAGTCTCACCATTCCGAGTCCGCGGATTTAACTTGGCCAGCCCTACCCCCCAAGGCTATAGCCCACCTGTTTTTGTGGCCTTTTTCCGCTGGACAAACTTACGCCTGCCTTCAAGGCAGTTATTTTTAGTCATGGGCTGTGGCCACACGGCCAATTTTTGGCACACGGAGGTCATGGCGCAAAGTCTCGCCCCATTCCGAGTCCGGCGGCCGAACTTGGCAAGCCCCACCCCCCAAGGCTATAGCCCACCCGTTTTTGTGGCCTTTTTCCACTGGAGGAACTTGGCGCCCCGGCCTTCGGGCGGTTATTTTTGGGTGCGGCTGTGCCCGCAGCCTATTTTTGGCACACGGCGGCCGCTCGAAAAGTCTCGTCCCTTTCCGAGTCCGGGTGGATTTAACTCGCCAGCCCCATCCCCAAGGCTATAGCCCACCCACAGGCCAGGCCTTTTTCCGCTGGATCTCTATGCCTGCCTTCGGGCGTCATTTTGGGTGCGTAGTCTATTTTTGGCACACGGCGGCCGGTCACAAAGTCTAGTCCCTTTCCGAGTCCGGCGGATGAACTTGGCCAGCCCCACCCCCCAAGGCTATAGCCCACCCGTTTTTGTGGCCTTTTTCCGCTGGTCGAACTTGGCGCCCCGGCCTTCGGGCGGTTATTTTTGGGTGTGGCTGTGCCCGCAGCCTATTTTTGGCACACGACGGCTGCTCGCAAAGTCTCGCCCCATTCTGTGTCCGGCGGACGAACTTGGCCAGGCCCACCCCCGAAGGGTATAGCCCACATGTTTTTGTTGCCTTTTTCCGCTGGACGAATCCTGGCCTGCCTGGTGAGTTATTTTGGTCACTGTGTCCACGGCCAATTTTTGCACACGGAGGTTGCACAGAAGTCTCGCCCATTCCTGAGTCCGCGGCCGAACTTGGCAAGCCCCACCCCCCAAGGCTATAGCCCACCTGCTTTGTGGCCATTTTCCACTGAGGAACTTGGCGCCTGCCTGGCGTTATTTTGTGTGCGGCTGTGCCCACAGCCTATTTTTGGCACACGGCGGACGCTCGAAAAGTCTAGTCCCTTTCCGAGTCCAGCGGACGAACTTCGCCAGCCCCATCCCCCAAGGCTATAGCCCACCCGTTTTTGTGGCCTTTTTCCGCTGGACTCCTGGCGCCTGCCTCGGTTGTTATTTTTGCGGCCCAGCATCCTATTTTTGGCACACGGCTTGCTCGCAGTCATTCTGAGTCCGCGGATTAACTTGGCTAGCCCCACTCTGGGTATAGCCCACATGTTTTGTTGCATTTTCCGCTGGAGGCGTTATTTTGGTCGGCTGTGTCCACGGCCAATTCACACGGAGGTCACAGAAAGTCTCATTCTGAGTCCGCGGGTCAACTTGGCAAGCCCCACCCCCCAAGGCTATAGCCCACCCGTTTTTGTGGCCTTTTTCCACTGGAGGAACTTGGCGCCCCGGCCTTCGGGCGGTTATTTTTGGGTGCGGCTGTGCCCGCAGCCTATTTTTGGCACACGGCGGCTGCTCGCAAAGTCTCGCCCCATTCTGAGTCCGGCGGACGAACTTGGCCAGCCCCATCCCCGAAGGGTATAGCCCACATGTTTTTGTTGCCTTTTTCCGCTGGACGAACTTGGCGCCCCGGCCTTCGGGTGGTTATTTTTGGCCGCGGCTGTGTCCACGGCCAATTTTTGGCACACGGAGGCCGCGCGCAAAGTCTCGCCCCATTCCGAGTCCGGCGGCCGAACTTGGCAAGCCCCACCCCCCAAGGCTATAGCCCACCCGTTTTTGTGGCCATTTTCCACTGGAGGAACTTGGCGCCCCGGCCTTCGG
Source organism: Citrus cavaleriei (assembly GCA_030448925.1). Classification (NCBI taxonomy): domain Eukaryota; kingdom Viridiplantae; phylum Streptophyta; class Magnoliopsida; order Sapindales; family Rutaceae; genus Citrus; species Citrus cavaleriei. The sequence goes on from JAUJEN010000179.1 coordinate 58,745, forward strand.
GCGGTTATTTTTGTGTGCGGCTGTGCCCACAGCCTATTTTTGGCACAAGGCGGCCGCTCGAAAAGTCTAGTCCCTTTCCGAGTCCGGCGGAAGAACTTCGCCAGCCCCATCCCCCAAGGCTATAGCCCACCCGTTTTTGTGGCCTTTTTCCGCTGGGATCTAATCCTTACGCCGGCCTTCGGGCGGTTATTTTTGGGTGCGGCTGTGCCCGCAGCCTATTTTTGGCACACGGCGGCTGCTCGCAAAGTCTCGCCCCATTCTGAGTCCGGCGGACGAACTTGGCCAGCCCCACCCCCGAAGGGTATAGCCCACCCGTTTTTGTGGCCTTTTTCCGCTGGACGAACTTGGCGCCTGCCTGGTGAGTTATTTTGGTCATGCTGCCCGCGGCCAATTTTTGGCACACGGAGGTCACACAAGTCTCGCCTCTATTCCGAGTCCCGGCCGAACTTGCTCCCACCCCCAAGGCTATAGCCCACCTGCTTGTGGCCTTTTTCCACTGGAGGAACTTGCCTGCCTGGCGTTATTTTGGGTGCGGCTGTGCCCGAGCCCATTTTGGCACACGGCGTTGCTCGCAAAGTCTCGCCCATTCTCGAGTCCGTCATGGATCTAACTTGGCCAGCCCCACCTCAAGGGTATAGCCCACCATTGCTTGTGGCCTTTTTCCGCTGGATCTAACTGCCTCGTTCAGGCGGTTATTTTTGGGAGCGGCTGTGACGGCGCCTATTTTTGGCACACGGAGGCCACTCAGAAAGTCTCGCCCCATTCCGAGTCCGGCGGACAAACTTGGCCAGCCCTACCCCCCAAGGCTATAGCCCACCTGTTTTTGTGGCCTTTTTCCGCTGGACGAACTTGGCCTCGCCTTCGGTGAGTTATTTTGGTCACACAGCTCCACGGCCAATTTTTGGCACACGGAGGACCAACGCAAAGTCTCGCCCCATTCTGAGTCCGTCATGCGAACTTGGCAAGCCCCACCCCCTGGGCTATAGCCCACCAGGGCCTTTTTCCACTGGAGGAACTTTGGCGCTGGCCTTCAAGGAAGTTATTTTGAAAAGGCAGCCTATTTTTTTACACGGCGGTTGCTCTGCAAAGTCTCGCCCATTCTGAGTCCGGCGGATCTAACTTGGCCAGCCCCACTCTCAAGGGTATAGCCCAATTGCTTTGTGGCCTTTTTCCGCTGGATTAACTTGCCTGCTCAGGCGGTTATTTTTGGGAGCGGCTGTGACGGCGCCTATTTTTGGCACACGGAGGCCCCTCGCAAAGTCTCGCGGCATTCCGAGTCCGCGCGGACGAATTTGGCCAGCCCCACCCCCCCAGGCTATATCCCACCTGTTTTTGGTCTTTTTCCACTGGATTTAACTTGCCTGCCTTCGGGCGGTTATTTTGGCGCCAGAGTGCCTGTGGGTATTTCTCTCGCACACGGAGGTCCGCCGCAAAAGTCTCGCCTATTCCGAGTCCGGGCGGATTTAATTTGGCCAGCCCCACCCTGCAGGCTATATCCCACCTGCTGGGCCTTTTTCCGCTGGACTAACTTACGCCTGCCTTCGGCAGTTATTTTTGGGCTGCTGCCTATTTTTGGCACACGGAGGCGACTCACAAAGTCTCGCGCCATTCCGAGTGAAGCGGACTAACTTGGCCAGCCCCAACCCCCAAGGCTATAGCCCACCCGGTTTTGTGGCCTTTTTTCCGCTGGTCGATCCCATGCCTGGCCTTCGGGCGGTTATTTTTGGGTGCGGCTGTGCCCGCAGTCTATTTTTGGCACTCGGCAGCCGTTCGCAAAGTCTAGTCCCTTTCTGAGTCCGGCGGACGAACTTGGCCCGCCCCACCCCCCAAGGCTATAGCCCACCCGTTTTTGTGGCCTTTTTCCGCTGGTCGAACTTGGCGCCCCGGCCTTCGGGCCGTTATTTTTGGGCGGTTGTGCTGAGTCTATTTTTGCACTGCAGCCGTTCGCAAAGTCTAGTCCCTTTCTGAGTCCGGCGGACGAACTTGGCCCGCCCCACCCCCCAAGGCTATAGCCCACCCGTTTTTGTGGCCTTTTTCCGCTGGTCGAACTTGGCGCCCCGGCGTTCAGGCGGTTATTTTTGGGAGCGGCTGTGACGGCGCCTATTTTTGGCACACGGAGGCCGCTCAGAAAGTCTCGCCCCATTCCGAGTCCGGCGGACGAACTTGGCCAGCCCTACCCCCCAAGGCTATAGCCCACCTGTTTTTGTGGCCTTTTTCCGCTGGACGAACTTGGCCTGCCTGGCGGTTATTTTAGTCTGCTGTGGCCACGGAATTTTTGGCACACGAGGCCGTGTGCAAAGTCTCGCCCATTCTGAGTCCGGGCGTCAACTTGGCAAGCCCCACTGGGCTATAGCCCACCTGCTTTTTTGTGGCCTTTTTTCCACTGGAGGAACTTGCCCTGCCTTCGGGCGGTTATTTTTAAAAGTGCTGTGCCCACAGCCTATTTTTTGGCACACGGCGTCAAAAGTCTAGTCCTTTCCGAGTCCAGCGGATTAACCTCAGCCCCATCCCCAAGGCTATAGCCCACCTGCTGTGGCCTTTTTTCCGCTGGACGAATCTTACGCCTGCCTTCAAGGTCATTTTGGGGTGCGGTCCGTAGTCTATTTTTGCACACGGCCAAAGTCTCTCTCCCATTCGAAGTCCGAGGATGAACTGCCAGCCCGACTTCTGCAAGGCTATAGCCCACCTGCTTTTGTGGCCTTTTTCCGCTGGATTTAATCTTATGCCTGCCTTCGGGCGGTTATTTTTGGGTGCGGCTGTGCCCGCGGCCTATTTTTGGCACCCGGATGCCGCTTGCAAATTCTTGCCCCATTCCAAGTCCGGCGGACAAACTTGGCCAGCCCCAACCCCCAAGGCTATATCCCACCCGTTTTTCTGGCCTTTTTACGCTGGATTTAACTTGCACCCTGCCTTCTGGTTATTTTTTGTATGCCTGGCCCATTTTTGGCACATCGGAGGCTGCTCGAAAGTCTCGCCTTCTGAGTCCGAGGATTTAACTTGGCCAGCCTCACTTCAAGGCTATAGCCCACCTGCTTTTAGGCCTTTTTTCCGCTGGATCTAATCCTTCCCAGCCTTGTTTTTTGGTGGCTGTGCTGCCTATTTTTGCACACGGGGCCAAAGTCTCTCCCCATTCGAGTCCGAGGATGAACTTGGCTGTTTAACCACCTGCCAAGGCTAGCCCACCTGCTTTTTGTGGCCTTTTTTCCGCTGGATTCTTGAGCTCCGCTTCGGTCGGTTATGTTTATACAGGTGTGTCCGTACAATTTTGGCACACGGAGGCTCAGCAAAGTCTCGCCCATTCCGAGTCTGGTGGATCTAACTTGGCCAGCCCCACTCCCCGAACGCTTATAGCCCACCCATTTTTGGGCCTTTTCCGGATCTAATCTTGCCTTCGGCTGTTATTTTTGGTGCGTGCTAGCGGCTATTTTGGAACACGTGGGCTCCAGAAGTCTCATCCCATTCTGAGTCCGGGGACGAACTTGGCCAGCTCCCACTCCCAAGGCTTAGCCCACCCGCTTTGCCATGGCCTTTTTCCGCTGGACAACTTGGCGCCTGCCTGGTGGTAATTTTTGGGCTGTGCTCATGCCTATTTTTTACACGGAGGTCATGGCAAAGTCTCGTCCACGAAGTCCGTCGAAACTTGGGCAGCCCCACCCCCCAAGGCTATAGCCCACCCGTTTTTGTGGCCTTTTTCCCCGATTAACGCTGGCGCCCCAGCCTCTGGCGGTTATTTTGGGCGCATAGGTCATGCTGGTCTATTTTTGGCACACGGAGTTCCCTCGCAAAGTCTCACCCCATTTCGAGTCCGGCGGACGAACTTGGCCTGCCCCACCCCCCAAGGCTATAGCCCACCCGTTTTTACGGCCTTTTTCCGCTGGATTTAACTTATGGTCGCCTTTGGCAATTTAATGAAGCTGTGCCTGCCTATTTTTGGCACACGGAGGCCGCTCGCAAAGTCTCGCCTCATTCCAAGTCCGGCGGACAAACTTGGCCAGCCCCACCCCCCAATGCTATAGCGCACCCATTTTTGTGGCCTTTTTCCGCTGGACGAACTTGGCGCCCCGGCCTTGGGTCGGTTAATTTTAAGAAGCTGTGCCTGTGGGCCTATTTTTTTACACGGAGGTCCGCAGAAAGTCTCGCCCATTCCGAGTCCGCGGACAAACTTGGCCAGCCCCTAATTTCTAATGCTATAGCGCACCCATTTTTGTGGCCTTTTTTCCGCTTGGATTCTTGGCTGCCTGGGCGCTTCAAGGGTTATTTCATGTGCTCATGCCTATTTTTGGCACAATGGAGGTCAGCCAAGAAGTCTCATTCCCATTCCGAGTCCGGCGGACGAATTTGGCCAGGCCCACCCCCCAAGGCTATAGCCCACCCGTTTTTGTGGCCGTTTTCCGCTGGACGAACTTGGCGCCCCGGCCTTCGGTCGGTTATTTTCGTGCGCGGCTGTGCCCGCGGCCTATTTTTCGCTCACTGACACCGATCGCAAAGTCTCGTCCCATTCCGAGTCCGGCGGACGACCTTGGCCAGCCCCACCCCGCAAGGCTATAGCCCACCCATTTTTGTGGCCTTTTTCCGCTGGACGAACTTGGCGCCCCGGCCTTCGGGTGGTTATTTGGGGCGCGGCTGTGCCCGGGTCGTATTTTTAGCTCACAGAGGTCGCTCGCAAAGTCTAGCTCCATTCCGAGTCTGGCGGACGACCTTGGCCAGCCCCACCCCCCGAGGCTATAGCCCACCCGTTTTTGTGGTCTTTTTCCGCTGGACGAACTTGGCGAAACGGCCTTCGGGTGGTTATTTTTTGGTGCGGCTGTGCTCGCGGCCTATTTCTGGCACACGGAGGCCGCTCGCAATGTCTCGCCCCATTCCGAGTCCGGCGGAGGAAATAGGCCAGCCCCACCCCCGGACGCTATAGCCCACCCGTTTTTGTGGCCTTTTTCCATGGATTTAATCTTGGCGCCTGCCTTCAAGGGCGTGTTATTTTAAAAGGGCTTTGCCCGAGGCCTATTTTTGGCACACGGAGTTCCCTCGCAAAGTCTCACCTCATTCCGAGCCCTACGGACGAACTTGGCTGCCCCACTTCCCAAGTGCTATAGCTCACCTGCTTTTGGCCTTTTTTCCGCTGGATTTAACTTGCATGTCTGCCTTGGGCGGGCACTTAATTTTAGGCGAGCTGTGCTCAAGGCCTATTTTTTGGCATTGGAGGCTGCAGTCTCGCCCATTCCGAGTCCAAGGACAAACTTGCCCAGCCCCACCCCCCAATGCTATAGCCCACCCAATTTTGTGTGATTTTTCCGCTGGACTAACTTGGCGCCTGCCTGGCGCTGTTAATTTTGGCGCAGCTGTGCTCATGCCTATTTTTTATATTGGCACGGAGGCCGCCGCAAAGTCTCGCCTCATTCTGAGTCCCAAGGGATAAATCTTGGCCAGCCCCCCCAATGCGCTATAGCGCACCCATTTTGCAGTGGCCTTTATGCTTGGATTTAACTTGGCGCCTGCCTTCAAGGCGATTTTGGGGCGCACAGCCTGCTATTTTTTGCACACGGACGCCGCCAGAAGTCTCATCCCATTCCGAGTCCGGGCGGACAAAGTTGGCCAGCCCCACCCCCCAATGCTATAGCGCACCCATTTTGGGCCTTTTTCCGCTGGATTTAACTTGGCGCCTGCCTTGGCGCTGGTTAAGCACTTTTACAGCTGTGCCTGCTGCCTATTTTTTATAACACGGAGGTCAGGAAGTCTCGCCCATCAATCCGTTGGACGGACTTTAGGCAATTTCCCCCAAGGCTATAGCCCATCCGCTTTTTATGCCATTTTTCCGCTGGATTTAACTTATGTCCCGCCTTGGGCGCATTTTGGCGAAGCTGTGCTCATGCATATTTTTTACACACGGAGGCCAAAGCTCTCGCCTCCATTCCGAGTCCCATGGACAAACTTGGCCAGCTCCCACCTCTAATGCTATAGCTTACATCTATTTTGTTTTTCCGCTGGCTACTGCCTTTTGGCGCTGTTAATTTTGGGCGCAGCTGTGCTCATGCCTATTTTTTGGCACACGGAGGCCAGAAAGTCTCGCCCAATTCAGAGTCCGGCGGACAAACTTGGCCAGCCCCACCACGTAAGGCTATAGCCCACCCGTTTTTGTGGCCTTTTTCCCGCTGGATCTAATCTTGGCGCCTGCCTTCGGGGTTATTTTAAAAGTGGCTGTGCCAGCGGCCTATTTTTGGAACACGGGGGCCGCTCGCAAAGTCTCGTCCTATTCTGAGTCCGGAGGACGAACTTGGCCAGCCCCACCCCCCAAGGCTAGCCCACCCGGGTTTGTGGGCGGTTTCCGCTGGATTTAATCTCATACGCCTGCCTTTGGCTGTAATTTTTTAGGTATCGGCCAGTTCAAGGCCTATTCCTGGCACACGGAGGCCGCTCGCAAAGTCTCGCCCCATTCCGAGTCCGGCGGACGAACTTGGCCAGCCCCACCCCCGAACGCTATAGCCCACCCGTTTTTGTGGCCTTTTTCCGCTGGACGAACTTGGCACACCGGCCTTCGGGCGGTTATTTTTGGAACACGGGGGCCGCCCGCAAAGTCTCGTCCCATTCCGAGTCCGGAGGACGAACTTGGCCAGCCCCACCCCCCAAGGCTAGCCCACCCGTTTTTGTGGCCTTTTTCCGCTGGATCTAAATCTTGGCGCCTGCCTTGGGCGAAGCACTTGGCGCTGCTGTGGTCATGCCTATTTTTTGGCACACGGAGGTGTCCAGTCTCGCCCCATTCCGAGTCCGGGATAAACTTGGCCAATCCCAATTTCCCAAGGCTATTGCCCACCTGCTGCAGCCTTTTTCCACTGATTTAACTTGGCGCCTGCTTTGGGCGGCACTTTGGCGCGATTGTGCTCAAGGGCTATTTTTTGCACACGGAGGCTGCTCGCAATGTCTCATCCCATCTCGATTCAAGTGACGGCGGACAGCTCCCACCTCCAAAGCTATAGCCCACCTGCTTGTGGGCCTTTTTCGGCTGGATTTAACTGGCGCCTTCGCCTTGGTGGAGCTTAAAAGGGTGCTGCCCTATTCCTGGCACACGGAGGCTGCTTTCGCAGTGTCGCCCCATTCCGAGTCCGGCGGATTAACTTGGCCAGCTCCTAATTTCAACGCTTCTAGCCCACCTGCTGGTGGCCTTTTTCCGCTTGGATTTAACTTGGCACACCGCCTTCGGTTATTTTGAACACGGGCTCAAAAGTCTCGGTTCCCATTCCGAGTCCGAGGATTTAATTGGCCATCCCACTTCTGCCAAGCTTCCACCTGCTTTTTGTGGCCTTTTTCCGCTGGATCTAATCATGCCTGCCTTCGGGTCGGTTATGTTTAAGGCTGCAGTGTCCGTGGGTAATTTTGCACACTGAGGCCCAGAAGTCTCGCCTTTATTCGAAGTCCGGGCCAACTTCTTCGCCAGCCCCACCCCCAAGGCCATAGCCCAATCTGCTTGTATTTTTCCGCTTGGATCTAATTTGTCTCAGCCTTCGGGCGGTTATTGTTGGGGGCAGCTGTACCCGCGGCCGATTTTTGGCACATGGAGGGCTCGGAAAGTCTCGCCCCATTCTGAGTCCGTCATGGACAAACTTGGGCAGCCCACCACCCAAGGCTATAGCCCACCTGCTTAGGCTCTTCGCTGGACTAACTTGCGCCCAGCCTTGGGTGGTAATTTTTGGGTGCGGCTGCCCAGATCTCGCACTTGACGCTACAAAGTCTCGCCCATTCTGAGTCCGCGACGAATCCTGGCCAGCCTCTCAACGCTTAGCCCAATCTGCTTTTGTGGCCTTTTTCCGCTTGGATTTAACTTTGAGCTCGCCTCGGGCGGTTATTTTGGGCTGTGCCAGCGGCCTATTTTTGGAACACGGGGGCCGCTCGCAAAGTCTCGACCAATTCAGAGTCCAGAGGACGAACTTGGCCAGCCCCACCCCCCAAGGCTAGCCCAATTGCTCAGGGTTTTTTTCCAATGGATTTAACTTGGCGCCTGCCTTTTGGGCGTAATTTTTAGTACGGCTGTGCTCAAGGTCTATTTCTGGTACACGGAGGCAGCCAGTCTCGCCCATTCCCGAGTCCGGAAGGATGAATCTTTGGCCAGCCCTAATTTCGAACGCTTATAGCCCACCTGCTTTGTGGCCTTTTTCCGCTGGGATTTACTTGGCACCCCGGCTTCAAGCGGTTATTTTTTGGGTAAGCAAAGAACTGCCGGCCTATTTTTGAACATCGGGGCCGCCTCTGCAGTCTCGCCCCATTCCGAACTGGAGGATTTAACTTGGCCAGCCCCACCCCCCAAAGCTAGCCACCTGCTTTTGTGGCCTTTTTTCCACTGGATTTAAACTTTGGCGCCTGCCTTGGAATTTTGCTGCTGTGGTCATGGCCTATTTTTGGCACACGGAGGCTGCTCCGAAAGTCTCGCCCCATTCCGAGTCCGGCGGACAAACTTGGCCAATCCCACCCCCCAAGGCTATTGCCCACCCGTTTTTGCAGCCTTTTTCCACTGGACGAACTTGGCGCCCCGGCTTTGGGGCGGTTAATTTTGGGCGCGACTGTGCCCGCGGGCTATTTTTTGCACACGGAGGCTGCTCCCAAAGTCTCATCCCATTCCGATTCCGGCGGACGAACTTGGCCAGCCCCACCCTCCAAAGCTATAGCCCACCCGTTTTTGTGGCCTTTTTCGGCTGGACGAACTTGGCGCCTGGCTTTGTGAAAGAGTTTTGGTGCGGTTGTGCTGCCCCATTCCTGGCACACGGAGGTCAGCCGCAGTCTCGCCTCTATTCCGAAGTCCGGGATTAACTTGGCCAGCCTCCACCTCTTAACGCCTAGCTCACCTGCTTTTGGGCCTTTTTCCGCTGGATCTTGGCACCGCTCGGGCGGTTATTTTGAACACGGGGTCCTGCAGTCTCTGGCCCCATTCCGAGTCCGAGGGACTTAACTTGGCCAGCCCACTCCCCAAGGCTAGCCTTCACCTGCTTAGGCCTTTTTTCCTTGGATCAACTGCCCTGCCTCGGTCGGTTATGTTGGTGTGTCCGTGGGTCAATTTTTGGGCACACATTTGAGGCCGCCAGCAAGTCTCGCCTATTCGAGTCCGCGGGTCAATCTCGCCAGCCCACCCCAAGGCCATAGCCCACCCGTTTTTGTGGCCTTTTTCCGCTGGACGAACTTGGCTCCGCAGCCTTCGGGCGGTTATTTTTGGGTGCAGCTGTACCCGCGGCCTATTTTTGGCACATGGAGGGCTCGGAAAGTCTCGCCCCATTCTGAGTCCGGCGGACAAACTTAGCCCGCGCCACCCAAGGCTATAGCCCACCTGCTTAGGGATTCTTTCGGCTGGACGAACTTGGCGCCCCGGCCTTCGGGTGGTAATTTTTAAAAGCGGTGTGCCAGTGCTGCCCAGATCTGGCACTTGACGCCACAAAGTCTCGCCCATTCCGAGTCCGGCGGATTTGAACTTGGCCAGCCTGCCTCAACGCTATAGCCCACCTTGTGGCCTTTTTCCGCTGGATTTAACTTGAGCCCCTGCCTTCATGTTATTTTAAAAGGGCTAGCATGCCTATTTTTGGAACATGGGGCCTCTGCAGTCTCTGTCCCATTCCGAGTCCGGGAGGATTAATCTCACAGCCCCACCCTGGCTAGCCCACCTGCTTGTGGCCTTTTTCCACTGACGTTTAACTTTGGTGCACCGGCCTTGGGCGAAGACTTTGGCGTTGTGGTCAAGCTGCCTATTTTTTGGCACACGGAGACTGGCCTCCCAAAGGCTCGCCCCATTCCGAGTCCCAAGGATAAACTTGGCTAATCCCAATCCCAAGGCTATTGCCCACCTGCAGCCTTTTTCCACTGGATTTAACTTACGCCTGCTTTGGGGCGTTTAATTTTTGCCTGGGCTATTTTTTGCATTACGGAGGCTGCTCGCAATGTCTCATCCCATTCATTCCGGCTGACTAATCTTGGCCAGCCCCACCTCCAAAGCTATAGCCCACCTGCTAGGGCCTTTTTCGGCTGGATCTAACTTGGCGCCTGCCTTTGGTGGTTATTTTGGTGCGGCTGTGCTCGCTCATTCCTGGCATTACGGAGGTCAGAAAGTCTCGCCTATTCTGAGTCCAAGCGATTTAACTTGGCCAGCTCCCACTTCCCGAACGCTATAGCCCACCTGCTTTTGTGGCCTTTTTCCGCTGGATTTCTTGGCACACTGCCCTGGTTATTTTTGAACACGGGGTCAGCCAGAAGTCTCTGGCCCCATTCCGAGTCCGAGGACTTAATCCTGGCCAGCCCCACCCCCCAAGGCTAGCCCACCCGTTTTTGTGGCCTTTTTCCGCTGGACGAACTTGGCGCCCCGGCCTTCGGTCGGTTATGTTTGGGCGCGTGTGTGTCCGTGGCCAATTTTTGGCACACGGAGGCCGCTCGCAAAGTCTCGCCCTATTCCGAGTCCGGCGGCCGAACTTCGCCAGCCCCACCCCCCAAGGCCATAGCCCACCCGTTTTTGTGGCCTTTTTCCGCTGGACGAACTTGGCGCCGCAGCCTTCGGGCGGTTATTTTTGGGTGCAGCTGTACCCGCGGCCTATTTTTGGCACATGGAGGGCTCGGAAAGTCTCGTCCCATTCCGAGTCCGGCGGACAAACTTGGGCAGCCCCACCACCCAAGGCTATAGCCCACCCGTTTTTGTGGCCTCTTTCGGCTGGACGAACTTGGCGCCCCGGCCTTCGGGTGGTAATTTTTGGGTGCCAGTTCATGCCCAGATCTGCACTTGACGCCGGGCTGCAAAGTCTCGCCTCATTCTCGAGTCCATGGATTTAATCTTGGCCAGCCCTCGCCTCAACGCTTATAGCCCACCTGCTTTTGTGGCCTTTTTCCGCTGGATTTAACTTACGCCTGCCTTCTAAGGGTTCTTTGGCTGCCTGCCTGGGGCCTATCTGGCACACGGAGGCCACATGTAAAGTCTCATCCCATTCCAAGGTCTCGGCGCATCCTGCCCAGCCCCACCCCCAAGGCTATAGCCCACCTATTTGTGGCCTTTTTTTCCGCTGGATTTAACTTGCCCGCCTTCGGGTGGTTATTTTAAAAGGGCTGTGCCTGCCTATTTTTTGGCACACGGAGGCCGTCAGCAGTCTCGGCCCCATTCTAGTGCGGCGGATTTAACTCGCCAGCCCCACCCCCCAAGGCTATAGCCCACCCATTTTTGTGGCCTTTTTCCGCTGGACGAACTTGGCGGCGACCCAGCCTTCGGGTGGTTCTTCTTGCACGCGGCCGTGTCCGCGGCCTATTTTTGGCTCACGGAGGATGCTCACAAAGTCTCGTCCCATTCCGAGTGTGGCGGACGAACTTGGCCAGCCCCACCACCCAAGGCTATAGCCCACCCGTTTTTGTGGCCTTTTTCTGCTGGATTTAACTTGGCGCCTGCCTTCGGGCGGTTATTTTTGATGCGGTTGTGCCGGGTGGCTCACTTTTTGGCACCCGAGGTCGGCCTAATAAAGTCTTGCCCCATTCCGAGGTCAAGTGGATTTAACTGGCCAGCCCCACCCCTTTCAAGGCTATTGCCCACCCATTTTGTGGCCTTTTCCTGCTGGATTAACTTGCACCTGGCTTGGAGGTTATTTTTACACAGTTGTGCTGGTGGCTAATTTTTTCACGGAGGCTGCTCATAATGTCTCTCGCCCCATTCTGAGTCTGTGGATGAACTTGGCCAGGCCCAGCCCCCAAGGCTATAGCCCACCCGTGGTTGTGGCCTTTTTCCGCTGGACGAATCCTTGGCGCCTGCCTTCAAGATTTTTGCTGCTGTGGTCACTTTTTTTGGCTCCACTTGGAGGCAGCTCAGAATTCTCACCCCATTCTGAGTCCGGTGGACGAACTTGGCCAGCCACACCCAGCAAGGCTATAGCCCCCCCGTTTTTGTGGCCTTTTTCCGCTGGACGAACATGGCGCCTCGGCGGTTATTTTTGGGCTGTGTCCGGTCCTATTTTGGCACACGGAGGCCACTCAGAAGTCTCGCCCATTCCGAGTCCGGCTGGATGAACTTGGCCAGCCCTCCCTAATTTCAAGGCTATTGCCCACCCATTTTTGTGGCCTTTTTCCGCTGGACGAACTTGGCGACCCGGCCTTCGGGTGATTATTATTGCGCGCGGCCCTGCCCGCGGCCTATTTTTGGCACACGGAGGACGCTCACAAAGTCTCGTCCCATTCCGAGTCCGGCGGACGAACTTGGCCAGCCCCACCTCCCAAGGCTATAGCCCACCCGTTTTTGTGGCCTTTTTCTGCTGGACAAACTTGGCTCCCCCGCCTTCGGGCGGTTATTTTTGGATGCGGCTGCGCCCGTGGCCAATTTTTGGCACACGGAGGCCGCTCGCAAAGTGTCGCCCCATTCCGTGTCCGGCAGACGAACTTGGCCAGCCCCACCCCACAAGGCTATAGCCCACCCGTTTTTGTGGCCTTTTTCCGCTGGACGAACTTGGCGCCTGCCTTCGGCGATTTTGAGCTGGCTGTGGCCGCAGCCTATTTTTGGCACACGGAGGCAGTTCGCAAAGTCTCTCCCCATTCCGAGTCCGGCGGACGAACTTGGCCAGCCCCACCCCCCAAGGCTATTGCCCACCCGTTTTTGTGGCCTTTTTCCGCTGGACAAACTTGGCGCCTGACTTCTGGATGGTTATTTTGGCATGTGCCTGCGTCTATGTTTGGCACACGGAGGCCACTCGTAAAGTCTCGCCCCATTCCGAGTCCGTCGGACGAACATGGCCAGCCCCACCCCCCAAGGCTATTGCCCACCCGTTTTTGTGGCCTTTTTCCGCTGGACGAACTTGGTGACCCAGCCTTCGGGTGGTGATTCTTGCGCGCGGCCATGCCCCCGGCCTATTTTTTGCACACGGAGGACGCTCACAAAGTCTGATCCCATTCCGAGTCCGGCGGACGATCTTGGCTAGCCCCACCCCCCAAGGCTATAGCCCACCCGTTTTTGTGGCCTTTTTCTGCTGGACGAACTTGGCGCCCCTGCCTTCGGGCGTTTATTTTTGGATGCGGCTGTGCACACGGCCTACTTTTGGCACCCGAGGCCACTCACAAAGTCTCGCCTCTATTCAAGTCAAGGGCGGATCTAACTTGGCCCGCCTCTGAAGGCTATAGCCCAATTCCTGCTTTTTGTGGGTTTTTCCGCTGGACGTAACTTGGCGCCTGCCTGGTGGTTATTTTTTGCTGCCAGACTGCGGCCTATTTTGGCACACGGAGGCCTCTTTGAAATGTTCATTCTATTCTCGGCTGGACGAAACTTGGCCAGCCCCACCCCCAAGGCTATTGCCCACCTGCTTTTTGTGGCCTTTTTCCTGGATTTAACTTGGCGACCTGCTCGGTTGGTGGTTATTATTGCGCCCTGCCTGCTCAAGGCCTATTTTGGCACACGGAGGACGCCACAAAGTCACGCCCCATTCTCGAGTCCGCGGATTTAACTTGGCCAGCCCCACCGCCTATAGCCCACCTGCTTTTGGTGGCCTTTTTCTGCTGGATCTAACTTGCCTGCCTTCGTTATTTTGGATGCGGCTGTGCTGTCTATTTTGGCACACAGAGGTCTTCGCAAGAAGTCTCATCCAATTCCGAGTCCGGCGGACAAATCCTGGGCTGCCGACCTCAAGGCTATAGCCTCTGCTTTTGTGGCCTTTTTCCGCTGGACGAATTTTTCGCACCTGCCTTACTGAGGTTATTTTGGGTCTGCAAGTGCTCATGCTCATTTTGGCACACGGAGGCTGCCAGCAAGTCTTCCGCCCCCATCCGACCAATGATGAACTTGGCCAGCTAAACCCCCTCATATAGCTCACCCGCTTTTATGGCCTTTTTCCGCTTGGACGAATTCTATGTCTGGCCTTCAAGGATTCTATGCTGCTGTGCTCAAGGCCTATTTTTTGGCACACGGAGGCTATCCTGCTGTCTCTGCCCCATTCCGAAGTCCGGCGATTAATCCTTGGCCAGCCCCACTTCAACCCATAGCCCACCTGCTTGGTGGCCTTTCTCCGCTGGTCGAACTTGGCGGCCCGGCCTTCGGGCAGTTATTTTTGGGTGCGGCTGTGCCTGCGGCCTATTTTGGGCACACGGAGGTCGCTCGCAAAGTCTCGTCCCATTCCGAGTCCGCGGATTTAACTTTTCTATTTTTTGGCACACGGAGGCCGGGCCAGCAATGTCTCTGGTTCCCATTCCGAGTTCATGATTTAACTTTGCCAACCCCACTCTAAGGCTATAGCCCACCTGCTTTTTCCGGGCGCTTCAGCTGGATCTTAACTTGCGCCCTGCCTTCTGGCTGTTATTTTTATGCTGCTGTGCCCGGGGCCTTTTTTTGGCACACGGAGGCCATTCACAGAAGTCTCTGGCTCCCCATTCCGAAGTCCGGGATTTAACTTGGCCAGCCCTACCCCAAACCTATAGCCCACCTGCTTTTTAGTGGCCTTTTTCCGCTGGACGAATTTAACTTGACGCCCGCCTTCGGCTGTTATTTTTGGGCGCTGCTGTGCCTGTGGGCCTATTTTGTCACACTTGAGGAGCCAGAAAGTCTTCTGGCCCCATTCCGAAGTCCATGGATTTAACTTTGCCAGCCCCACCCCCTGCTATAGCCCACCTGCTTTTCGGCCGCCTCGATGGTCGAACTTGGTGCCCCGGCGGTTCGGCTGTTATTTTGTAGCGGCTGTGCCCAAGGGGCCTGTTTTGGCACATCGGAGGCCGGTGCAGATGTCTCACCCCATTCCGGTTCCCGCGGATTAAATCTTGGCCAGCCCCACCCCCAAGGCTATAGCCCACCCGTTTTTCTGGCCGCTTTCCTATGGTCAAACTTAAAGCCCCGGTCTCGGCGGTTATTCTCATAAGGGCCAGTGCTCAAGCGCCTATTTTTGGCACACGGAGGCTGCTTCGCAAGTCTCGCCCCCATTCCGACCAAGGGATCTAATCTTTGCCAGCCCCACCCCCCAAGTCTATAGCCCACCCGTTTTTCTGGTCGCTTTCCGATTGTCGAACTTCGTGCCCCGGTTTTCGGGCGGTTATTTTTGGGTGCGGCTGTGCCCACGGCCTGTTTTTGGCACACGGAGGCCGCTCGCAATGTCTCACCCCATTCCGAGCCCGGCGGACGAACTTGCCCAGCCCCACCCCCCAAGGCTATAGCCCACCCGCTTTTGCGGCCATTTTCCGCTGGATGAACTTACGCCTGGCCTTCGGGTTGTTATTCTTATGCTGCTGTGCCTCAAGGCCAATTTTTTGCACACGGAGGTCGTCAGAAGTCTCGTCCCATTCGACCAGCCAGGACAAACTTGGCTGCCCCACCCCCTAAGCCGATAGCCCAATCTTGCCAGGCCTTTTTTCCGCTGGACAAACTTACGCCTGCCTTCGGTGGTTATTTTTATGCTGCTGTGCCTGCCTATTTTTTTGGCACGGAGGTCAGCCAAGAAGTCTCATCCACCCGAGTCCTGGGTAGATTTAACTTTGGCCAGCCCCACCCCCAACCTATAGCCCACCTGCCAGGGCCTTTTTCCGCTGGATCTAACTTGGTCTGCCTTCGGTGGTTATTTTGGTTCTCAACCTATTTTTGGCACATTGAGGCCGCTTGTAAAATCTCGTCCCATTCCGAGTCCGGCGGACGAACTTTGCCAGCCCCACCCCCCGAGGCTATAGCCCACCCGTTTTTGTGGCCTTTTTCTGCTGGACGAACTTGGCGCCCCGGCCTTCGGGCGGTTATTTTTGGGAGTGTCTGGCCCCGCGGCCTATTTTTGGAACACGTCGGCCGCTCGCAAAGTCTAGCCCCATTCTGAGTCCGGCGGAAGAACTTGGCCAGCCCCACCCCCCAAGGCTATAGCCCACCTGCTTTGTCTTTTTCCACAGAACCCATGCCTGCCTTCGGGCGGTTATTTTGAGGTTCTGGCCTCAAGGCCTATTTTTGGAACACGCTGGCCGCTGTGTCTAGCCCCATTCTGAGTCCCAAGGAAGAACTTGGCCAGCCCCACCCACAAAGGCTATAGCCCACCTGCTTTTTTTTTTCCGCTGGATCTAACTTGCAGCCTGCCTTCGGAGTTTTTGGCGCTGTACCCGCGGCCTATTTTTAGCACACGGAGGCGCTCGCAAAGTCTCGCCCCATTCCGAGTCCGGCGGACGAACATGGCCAGCCCCACCCCCCAAGGCTATAACCCACCCGTTTTTGTGGCCTTTTTCCGCTGGACGAACATGGCGCCCCGGCCTTCGGGCCGTTATTTTTGGGCGCGGCTGTGCCAGTTGCCTATTTTTGGCACACGGAGGCTGCTCGCAATGTCTCGTACCATTCCGAGTCCGGCGGACGAACTTGGCCAGCCCCACCCACCAAGACAATAGCCCACCCGTTTTTGTGGCCTTTTTCCGCTGGACGAACTTGGCGCCCCGGCCTTCGGGCTGTTATTTTTGGGCGCGGCTGTGCCCGTAGCCTATTTTTCGTACACGGAGGCTGTTCGCAAAGTCTCCCCCCATTCCGAGTCCGGCGGACGAACTTGGCCAGCCCCACCCCGCAAGGCTATAGCCCAATTGCCATTTTTGTCCGCTGGACTAATCTTGCCCCGGTTCGCAGTAGTTATTTTTGCTGCTATGCTCATGGCCTATTTTTGGCACACGGAGGTCTGCTTTGCAGTCTCGACATCTTCCGAGTCCGGCGGACGAACATGGCCAGCCCCACCCCCCAAGGCTAAAGCCCGCCTGCTTAGGGTCTTTTTTCCGCTGGATTTAACTTTGGTCGCTCTGGCCTTCGGCGGTTTTTTTGGCGCTGCAGTGGTCAAGCATATATTTGGCACACGGAGGCCGCTCGCAAAGTCTAGTCCAATTCCTAGCCAGGCGGAGGAACTTGGCCAGTCCCACCCCCCAAGGCTATAGCCCACCCGTTTTTTTGGCCTTTTTCCGCTGGACGAACTTGGCGCCCGGCCTCGGAGGTTATTTTGCTGGCTGTACCATGCCTATTTTTAGCACACGGAGGCGCCTGCAGTGTCTCGCCTCATTCCGAGTCCGCGGATTTTAACATGGCCAGCTCCCAATTGCTGGCTATAGCCCAATCTGCTTTTGTAGGCCTTTTTTTTCCGCTGGATCTAATCCCATGGCGCCCGGTTTCGCAGATTTTTGGCTATGCCTGTGCCTATTTTTGGCACACGAGGTGCTCAAAGTCTCGCCATCTTCCGAGTCCGGGCGGGATCTAACATGGCCAGCCCCAATTCTCCCAAGGCTACAGCCCGCCTGCTTTGTGGCCTTTTTTCCGCTGGATCTAACTTGACGCCTCTGGCCTTCAAGGTTATTTTGGGCTGCAGTGCTGCCTATATTTGGCACACGGAGGCTGCTCGCAAAGTCTCACACCATTCCTAGTGCGGCGCACGAACTTGGCCAGCCCCACCCCCCAAGGCTGTAGCCCACCCAGGGCCTTTTTTCCACTGGATTAACATGTTTCAGGCCTTCAGGCTGTTATTTTCGGCGCTGTGCCTGCTGCTTACTTTCGCACACGGAGGTCAAGCTTGCAGTCTCACCCATTCTCGAGTCCGGGGATTTAATCTCCACAGCCTAATTTCAAGGCTATAGCCCACCTGCAGTGGCCTTTTCCTCCTGGATTTAACTTGCTACGCCGGCCTTCGAGCTGTTATCTTTGGGCGCGGCAGTGCCCGTGGCCTATATTTGCCATACGGACGCCGCTCGCAAAGTCTAGTCCCATTGCTAGCCAGGCGGACGAACTTGGCCAGCCCCACCCCCCAAGGCTATAGCCCGCCCGCGTTTGTGGCTTTTTTCCGCTGGACGAACTTGGCCCCCCGGCTTTCATGCAGTTATTTTTGCGTGCGGCTGTGCCCGTGGCTTATTTTTGGCACACGGAGGCCGCTCACAAAGTCTCGCCCCATTCCGAGTCCGGACGGATTTAATCCTGGCCTTCCACTTCTACCCTCAAGGCTATAGCCCACCTGCTTTTGTGGCCTTTTTTCCTCTGGATCTAACTCTGCCTGCCTTCATTTTAAGCTGCTGCAGTGCCTGGCCTATATTTGCATAATGGAGGCCCAAGAAAGTCTAGTCCCATTCCTAGCCAGGCGGACGAATTTGGCCAGCCCCACCCCCCAAGGCTATAGCCCGCCCACAGGGCCTTTTTTCCGCAGGGACAACTTGGCGCCTGCCTTCGGTAGTTATTTTTATGCAAGGGTTGTGCCCACGGCCTATTTTTGGCACACGGAGTCCGCTCGTAAAGTCTCATCCCATTCCGAGTCCCTTGGACGAACATGTCCAGCCCCCCCCCCCAAGGCTATAGCCCAAATGCCAGGGTTTTTCCCACTGGATAACATGGCGCCTGGCCTCGGCAGTTATTTTATGCATGGCTGTGCCCGCCTATTTTTGGCACACACGGAGGTCCGCTATCGCCTCATTCCGAGTCCCGGATTTAATCTTGGCCTGCCCTTGCTATAGCCACCTGCTGTGGCCTTTTTCCTCCTGGATTAACTTAGCGCCTCGCCTTCGGTGGATATTTTGCTGCAGTGCTCAAGGCCTATATTTGGCACACGAGGCAGCCGCAGTCTAGTCCAATCAGCCAAAGCGGAGGAACTGCCAGTCCCACCCCCCAAGGCTATAGCCCACCCGCTTTTGTCGCCTTTTTCCGCTGGACTAACTTTTCGCCTGGCCTTCATGGTTATTTTTGGTCGTGGATGTGGGTATTTTGGCACACGAGGTCGGTCGGGGAAAAGTCTCGTCCCATTCGATTCCGGGATCTTAACTTGGCCAGCCCCACCCCCAAGGCTATTGCCCACCCGCTGTGGCCTTTTTCCGCTGGATTGAACTTGATGCCTGGCCTTTCGGCGGTTATTTTGGCTGCAGTGCCTGGCCTATATTTGCACACTGAGGCTGCCTCAGCAGTCTAGTCCAATTCCTAGCCAGGCGGAGGAACTTGGCCCGTCCCACCCCCCAAGGCTATAGGCCACCCGTTTTTGTGGCCATTTTCCGCTGGACGAACTTGGCGCCCCGGCCTTCGGGCAGTTATTTTTGGCCGCGGCTGCACCAGCGGCCATTTTTTTGCACACGGAGGCTGCTCGCAAAGTCTCACACCATTCCGAGTCCGGCGCACGAACTTGGCCAGCCCCACCCCCCAAGGCTGTAGCCCACCCGTTTTTGTGGCCTTTTTCCTGGATTAATCTTGCCTGCCTTCAGGCTATTATTTTTGCGCTGTGTCCGCGTTTATTTTTGGCACACGGAGGTCAGCTGCAAAGTCTCATTCTGAGTCCGGGCGGATTTAACTTGGCCAGCCCCACCCCCCAAGGCTATAGCCCCCCCGCTTTTGTGGCCTTTTTCCGCTGGACGAACTTGGCGCCCCGGCCTTCGGGCAGTTATTTTTATGACGGCTGTGCCTCAAGGCCTATTTTTTGGCACACGGAGATCATGCCAAAGTCTCACACCATTCTAGTGCGGGCGCACGAACTCTGGCCAGCCCCAATTCCCCTGCTGTCAGCCCACCCGGCCTTTTTCCGCTGGATTAACTTGTCAGCCTGGCCTTCAGGGTTGTTATTTTGGGCTGCACCAGCGGCCATTTTTTTGCACACGGAGGCTGCTCGCAAAGTCTCACACCTTTCCGAGTCCGGCGCACGAATTTGGCCAGCCCCACCCCCCAAGGCTGTAGCTCCACCTGCTTTTGTGGCAGGGCCTTTTTTCCTCCTGATTTAATCTCATGCCGGCCTTCGGGCGGTTATTTTTGGGCGCGGCAGTGCCCGCGGCCTATATTTGGCATACGGAGGCCGCTCGCAAAGTCTAGTCCCATTCCTAGCCAGGCGGACGAATTTGGCCAGCCCCACCCCCCAAGGCACAGCCGCTAAGGGCCTTTTTCCGCTGGATCTAACTTGGCCCCCTGGCTTATGCAGTTATTTTTATGGCTGTGCTCCGCTGTTTATTTTTGGCACACGGAGGTCAGCCAAAGTCTCGGTTCCCCATTCGAAGTCCGGGATTTAATCTTGGCTCTGTTTCACCAAGGCTATAGCCTCACCTGCTTTTGTGGCCTTTTTCCTCTGATTTAATCTTCATGCCTGGCCTGGGCGGTTATTTTTGGGTGTGCTCAAGCTCTATATTTGCATAATGGAGGCAGCCGCAAAGTCTAGTCCCATTCTAGCCAGGCGGATCGATTTAATTTGGCCAGCCCCACCCTAGCACAGCGCCTGCCAGGCCTTTTTTTCCAGAGGGACAAATTACGCCTCGCCTTTCGGTAGTTATTTTATATGGCTGTGTCCATGGCCTATTTTTTACACGGACGCCGCAAAGTCTCATCCCATTCCGAGTCCGGCGATTTGGTCATGTCCAGCCCCCCAAGGCTATAGCCCACCTGCTTGTGGCCTTTTTCCATGGATCTTAACATGGCGCCCTGCCTTCGGCAGTTATTTTACGCATGGTTGTGCCTGCCTATTTTTTGCACACGGAGGTCAGCCGCAGTATCGCCTCTATTCTGAGTCCGGGCGATTTAATCTTGGCCTGCCACTCAAGGCTATAGCCCAATTGCCAGGCCTTTTTCCTCTGGATTTAACTTTAGCGCCTGCCTTCAGGTGGATTTTGCTGCAGTGCTCATGGCCTATAATTGGCACACGGAGGCCACTCGCAAAGTCTAGTACAATTCCTAGCCCGGCGGAGGAACTTGGCCAGACCCACCCCCCAAAGCTATCGCCCACCCTTTATTCTCGCCATTTGCCGCTGGACGACCGTGGCGCCCGCCTTCTGTTCTTTTTGGGCTCTGTCCCAAGCTGGCTATTTTTGCACACAGAGACCGAAGTCTCTCATTCAGTCCAACTTTACAAACTTGGCCTGTCAAGACCCCCAAGGCTATAGCCCACCTGCTTATGGCATTTTTCCTTGGATCTTGCTGCCATTAGGCGTTATTTTTGGCCACCAAGGGCTTATTTTTGGAACACGGAGGCCGCTCGCAAAGTCACGACCCATTCCGAGTCCGGCGGACGAACTTGGCCAGCCCCACCCCCCAAGACAAAAGCCCCGCCGGTTTTGTGGGCTTTTTCCGCTGACTTAACTGCCTGCCTTCGGGTGGTATTTTTCGACAAAGCAGCGCCTATTTTTTGCACACGTAGGCCGCCCGCAATGTCTCTCCCCATTCCGAGTCCGGCGGAAGAACTTGGCCAGCCCCACCCCCCGCGGCCTATTTTTGGAACACGGAGGATGCTCGCATAGTCTCACACCATTCCGAGTCCGGTGGACGAACTTGGCCAGCCCCACCCCCCAAGGCTATAACCCGCCCGCCAGGCGCTTTTTCCGCTGGATTAATCATTTCCGCCTTCGGGCAGTTATTTTTGCGTGCGGCTGTGCCCGCGGCCTATTTTTGGCACACTGAGGACGCTCACAAAGTCTCATCCCGTTCCGATTCCGGCGGACGAACTTGCCCAGCCCCACACCCCAAGGCTATAGCCCACCCGTTTTTGTGGCCTTTTTCCGCTGGACGAACTTGGCGCCCCGGCCTGGAAGAGTTTTTGGGCGCTGGCTGTGCTCAGTGCTACTTTTTTTTTTGGCACACGGAGGTCATGCAGTCTCGTCCCCATTCGAATCCATGGATTTAACTTGGCCAGCCCCACACCCCAAGGCTATAGCCCACCTGTTTTCGTGGCCTTTTTCCACTGGACGATTTAACTTGGCGCCTGCCTCAAGGGTTATTTTTGGGCACGGCTGTGTCCATGGCCTATTTTTTGCACACGGAGGCCGCTCGCAATGGCTCTCCCCAATCCGAGTCCGGCAGACGAATTTGGCCAGCCCCACCCCCCAAGGCTGTAGCCCCCCCGTTTTTGTGGCGTTTTTCCGCTGGATTTAACTTGCCCCAGCCTTCAAGGCGAAGAGCTGCTGCCCGGCTTTTTTGGCACACGGAGGTCAGCTCAGAAGTCTCATTCCCCATTCCGAATCCGGGCGATCTAACTTGGCTAGCCCCACCCCCAAGGCTATAGCCTGCCTGCTTTTGTGGCCATTCCGCTGGATCTAGGCGCCTGACCTGGCAGTTATCTTTGCTGCTGTAGCCTATTTTTTTGGCACACGGAGGGCGCTCGCAAAGTCTCATCCCATTCCGAGTCCGGGCGGATCTAACCTGTCCAGCTCCCACACCCAAGGTTGTAGCCACCTTTTTGTGGCTTTTTTCCACTGGGAAACTTGCCTGCCTTCGGGAGGTTATTTTTGGGCACGGCTGTGTCCATGGCCTATTTTTGGCACACTGATGCCACTCGCAAAGTCTCGTCCCATTCCGAGTCCGGCGGACGAACTTGGCCAGCCCCACCCTCCAAGGCTATAACCCGCCCGCTTTTGTGGCCTTTTTCCGAGGGACGAACTTGGCGCCCCGGCCTTCGGGTGGTTATTTTTGTGTACGGCTGTGCCCGCAGCCTATTTTTGTCACACGGAGGACGCTCGCAAAGTCTCGTCCCATTCCGAGTCCGGCGGACGAACTTGGCCAGCCCCACCCTCTATATAGGCCACCTGCTTTAGGCTATTTTTCCGCTGGATTAACTTGCGCCCGCCTTCGAGGTTTTGGCTGCTGCCAGCGCCTATTTTGCACACGGAGGCTGCTCAGAGGTCTCACACCATTCCGAGTCCATGGATTAACATGGCCAGCCCCACCCCCAAGGTCAGATCTGCTAGTGGCTTTTTCCTTGGATTAACTCATGCCTGCCTCAAGGAGTTTTGAAGCGGCGCTCAAGGCCTATTTTTGTACACGAGGTCAGCCGTGAAGTCTCTGGCCCCATTCTGAGTCCAACTTATAAACTTTACCTGCCGTCCCAAGGCTATAGCCCACCTGTTTGTATGCTCAGCAGGATCTAACTTGCATGCCCAGCCATCAGGTGGCGATTTTTTGGTCATGCTTGTGTCCGCGCCATTTTTGCACACGAGTCCGCAGAAGTCTCATCCCATTCCGAGTCCCTTGGACGAACATGTCCAGCCCCCCAAGGCTATAGCCCACCCGCTTTTGGCCAGGCTCTTTTTCCGCTTGGACTCTAACTTGGCGCCTGCCTTCAAGAGTTATTTTTGCCAAGCACGTCTCAAGGGCCTATTTTTTGCACACGGAGGTCTTCAGAAGTCTCTGTCCCATTCCTAGTCCAACTTATAAACTTGGCCTGCCGAGCTCCCAAGGCTATAGCCCACCTGCTTTGTATGCTCCGCAGGGACTAATCCTGGCGCCCCAGCCATCAGGTGGTTATTTTTGGCCGCGGCTGTGTCCGCGGCCTATTTTTGGCACACGGAGTCCGCTCGTAAAGTCTCATCCCATTCTGAGTCCGGCGGACGAACATGTCCAGCCCCCCCCCAAGGCTATAGCCCACCCGTTTTTGTGGCCTTTTTCCGCTGGATTCGATCTTGGCATGCCTGGCCTTCGGGTTATTTTGGTCGCGGGTGTTCCTCAAGGGTCTCATTTTGGGCACACGGAGGCCGCTCGCAAAGTCTCATCCCATTCCGAGTCCGGCGGACCAACTTGTCCAGCCCCCCCCCCAAGGCTATAGCCCACCCGTTTGTGTGCCCTTTTTCCGCTGGACGAACTTGGCGCCCCAGCCTTCGGGCGGTTATTTTTGGGCGCGGCTGTGTCCGCGGCCTATTTTGGGGAGGCCGCCGCAATGTTCTCCCCTATTCCGAGTCCGCGGATTTAACATGGCCAGCCCCACAAGGCTATAGCCCACCTGCTTGTGGCCTTTTTCCGCTGGACTTAACTTGGCCCGCCTTCGGCAGTTATTTTGGGCCCGCCAAGCTCATGCCTATTTTTTTGCACACGGAGGCCGCCATAAAGTCTCTGGCCCCATTCCCAGTCCAACTTATAAACTCATTCTGCCGAGCCCCTCAGTTTATAGCCCACCTGCCAGGATTTGTGGCGTTTTTCCGCAGGACGAACTTGGCGCCCCAGCCATCAGGTGGTTATTTTTTGCCGCGGCTGTGTCCGCGGCCTATTTTTGGCACACGGAGGCCGCTCGTAAAGTCTCATCCCATTCCGAGTCCGGCGGACGAACATGTCCAGCCCCCCCCCCCCAAGGCTATAGCCCACCCGTTTTTGTGGCCTTTTTCCGCTGGACGATCTCTTGCGCCTGCTCTGGGCGGTTATTTTTGGGAGCGGGTGTCCATGTATATTTTTATACACGGAGGCCGATCGAATGTCTCCCCCCATTCCGAGTCCCGGCGGATTTAACTTGGCCAGCCTCCACCCCAAGGCTATAGCCAACCAGTTTTTGTGGCCTTTTTCCGCTGGATTTAACTTGGCGCCTGCCTTCGGCAGTTATTTTGGCTGCCCGCTCATGGCCTATTTTTTTTGCACACGGAGGCTGCTCGCAATGTCTCGCCCCATTCAGAGTCCAACTTACAAACTTGGCCTGTCAAGAGCTCTATCGCTTCACCTGCTTTGTGGCGTCAGAGGGACTTAACTTGCATTTCAGCCATCAGGTGGTTATTTTGCCAAGCGCCGCTGGCCTATTTTGGCACACGAAGGCCGCTGCAGTCATGACTCATTCCGAGTCCGCGGATTTAACTTGGCCAGCCCCACCTCCCAAGACAATAGCCCAATCTGCTAGGGCTTTTGGACAAACATGGCGCCTGGCTTCGGATCATTATTTTTGGCTGCTGTGTCAAGACTTTATTTCGCACACGGAGGCCGGTAGCAAAGTCTCGTCCCATTCCGAAGTCCGGATTTAATTTGGCCAGCCCATCACCCCATAAGGCTATAGCCACCTGCTTAGGCCATTTTCCGCTGGACTCTAGGCTCTCTGCCATCAAGTAAGATTCAGGTTGCCCGTCAGCCTATTTTTTGGTACACGGAGGCCACTCTAAAGTCTCATCCATTCGAGTCCGCGGATCTAACTTGTCCAGCCCCACCCCCCAAGGCTGTAGCCCATCCGTTTTTGTGGCCTTTTCCCACTGGACGAACTTGGCGCCCTGGCCTTCGGGTGGTTATTTTTGGGCACGGCTGTGTCCATGGCCTATTTTTGGCACACGGATGCCGCTCGCAAAGTCTCGCCCCATTCCGAGTCCGCAGATTTAACCTTGGCCAGCCCCATCTCGAAGTCTCCATGGACGAACTTGGCCAGCCCCCACCCCTAAGGCTATAGCCCACCTGCTTTTGTGGCCTTTTTCCCGAGGATGAACTGCCTGCCTGGCGGGTTATTTTTAAGCTGTTGTGCCTGGCTTTTTTTTGGTACACGGAGGCCGCTCGCAAAATCCCGTCCCATTCCGAGTCCGGCGGATTTAACTTGAGCCTGCCTGGCAAGATTTTACGCTGCTGCCCCGAGCCTATTTTTGGCACACGGAGGCTGCTCGCAAAGTGTCGTCGCATTCCGAGTCCGGCGGATGAACTTGGCTAGCCATACCCCCCAAGGCTATAGCCCACCTGCCAGGCTTTTTTCCGCTGGATCTAACATGGCGCCTGCCTTCGGTTGTTTTTAAAGGCTGTGGCCGCACCCTTTATTTCGCACACGGAGGCCGCTTGCAAAGTCTTGTCCCATTCCGAGTCCGGCGGACGAACTTGGCCAGCCCCACCCCCCAAGGCTATAGCCCACCCGTTTTTGTGGCCATTTTCCGCTGGACGAACTAGGCTCCCCGGCCTTCGGGCAGTTATCTTTGGGCGCGGCCGTGCCCGCAGCCTATTTTTGGTACACGGAGGCCACTCGCAAAGTCTCATCTCATTCCGAGCTCAAGGATGAACTTGGCCAGCCCTACTTCAAGGCTATAGCCCACCTGCTTAGGTGGTTTTTCCGCTGGATTTAACTTATGCCTGCCTTCAAGAGAGTTTTGGCCAAGGCGCTGCCCTATTTTTTTTCACACACGGAGGCTGCAGAAAGTCTCGTCCCCATTCCGAGTCCAACTTATAAATTGTCAGAGCCCCTCAAGGCTATAGCCCACCTGCTTTGTGGCGATTTTCCGCAGGATTAACTTGGCGCCTCAGCCGCCAAGGCAGTTATCTTTTAAGCGCTGTGTCCGCGTCATATTTTTGGCACACGGAAGCCACTCGCAATGTCTCCCCCCATTCCGAGTCCGGCGGACGAACTTGGCCAGCCCCACCCCCCAAGGCTATAGCCCACCCGTTTTTTTGGGCTTTTTCCGCTGGACGAACTTGGCGCCTGGCCTCGGCTGTTGGCTGTGCTCAAGGCCTATTTTTTTACACGAGGCCGCCAAAACTCTCGTCCCATTCCGAGTCCAACTTACAAACTTGGCCTGCCGCAGCCCCCAAGGCTATAGCCCACCCGTTTTTGTGGCGTTTTTCCGCAGGACGAACTTGGCGCCCCAGCCATCAGGAGGTTATTTTTGGGCGCGGCTGTGCCCGCGGCCTATTTTTGGCCCACGAAGACCGCTCGCAAAGTAACGACCCATTCCGAGTCCGGCGGACGAACTTGGCCAGCCCCACCCCCTAAGACAATAGCCCACCCGTTTTTGTGGGCTTTTTCCGCTGGACGAACATGGCGCCCCGGCTGGCTTTTTTTGGGCGCTGTGCTCAAGACCCTATATTTCGCACACGGAGGCCGCTTGCAAAGTCTCATCCCATTCCGAAGTCTCAAGTGGATCTAACTTGGCCAGCCCCACCCCCAAGGCTATAGCCCACCTGCTACAGGGCTATTTTCCGCTGGATTTGCTTAGGCTCCCCGGCCTTCAAGTATCATTGGCCGCTGTGCCCGCAGCCTATTTTGGCACACGGAGGCCACTGCAGTCTCATCCCATTCTGAGTCCCAAGGACGAACTTGTCCTGCTCCCACCCCCAAGGTCAGAGCCCACCCGCTTTGTCAGCCTTTTCCCACTGGACGAACTTGGCGCCCCGGCCTTCAGGTGGTTATTTTTGTGCACGGCTTTGTCCATGGCCTATTTTTGGCACACGGATGCTTCTCTCAAAGTTCGCCCATTCCGAGTCCGGGATTTAACTGGCTAGCCCCATTCCGAGTCTGGCGGACTAACTCGGCCAGCCCCACCACAGGCTATAGCCCACCCGTTTTTGTGGCCTTTTTCCGTGGGACGAACTTGGTGCCCCGGCCTTCGGGCGGTTATTTTTGGGCGCGGCTGTGCTCGTGGCATATTTCTGGTACACGGAGGCTGCTCGCAAAATCTGCCCCATTCCGAAGTCCGGACGAACTTTGGCCAGCCCCACTCAAGGCTATAGCCCGCCTGGCCTTTTTTTTTCCGCTGGATTAACTTGGTGCCCTGCCTCAAGGCAGTTATCTTTTTAGTATGCTGCCCCCTGCAGCCTATTTTTGCACACGGAGGCTGCTCAGAAGTCTCGCTGTGATTACAGTCCGCGGATGAACTTGGCCAGCCATACCCCCCAAGGCTATAGCCCACCCGTTTTTGTGGGGTTTTTCCGCTGGACGAACATGGCGCCTGCCTTCGGTTATTTTTGGGCTGCGCCCGCACCCTTTATTTCTCACACGGAGGCCGCTTTAAAAGTCTCGCCCCATTCCGAGTCCGGCGGACGAACTTGGCCAGCCCCACCCCCCAAGGCTATAGCCCGCCCGTTTTTGTGGCCATTTTCCGCTGGACGAATCCAGGCCTCGGCTCGGCAGTTATCATTGGCTGTGCCAGCCTATTTTTTGTACACGGAGGCCACTCGCAAAGTCTCATCCCATTCCGAGCACGGCGGACGAACTTGGCCAGTCCCACCCCCAAGGCTCTACCCCGCTGGGCCTTTTTCCTGCTGGACGAACTTTGGCGCCCAGCTGGGTTATTTTTGCATGCGGTTGTGCCTCATTTTTTCACTCGAGGACGCCAAGTCTCTTCCCATTCTGAGTCGGATTTAATCCTGGCCAGCCCTTCAAGGCTATAGCCCACCAGTTTTTGTGGAGTTTTTCCGCTGGACTAACTTGGCGCCTGGCCTTCTGGCGACATGATTATTTTGGCTGCTGTGCTCATGCCTATTTTTGGCACACGGAGGCCGGTCGCAAAGTCTCTTCCCATTCTGAGTCCGGCGGACGAACTTGGCCAGCCCCACCCCCGAAGGCTATAGCCCACCCGTATTTGTGGCCTTTTTCGGCTGGACGAACTTGGCGCCCCGGCCTTCGGGCTGTTATTTTTGGTCGCGGCTGTGCCCGCAGCCTATTTTTGGCACACGGAGGCTGCTCGCAAAGTCTCATCCCATTCCGAGTCCGGCGGACGAACATGTCCAGCCCCCCCCCCAAGGCTATAGACCACCCGTTTTTGTAGCCTTTTTCCGCTGATCTAACTGGCGCCCAGCTGCTCGGGCGTTATTTTTATGCTGCTGTCCGCGGCCTATTTTTGGTACACGGAGGCCGCACGCAATGTCTCTCCCCATTCCGAGTCCGGCGGATCTAACTCACAGCCCCACCGCCCAAGGCTATAGCCCACCTGCTTGTGGCCTTTTTCCGCTGATCCTAACTTGCCCTGGCCTTTGGGAATTTATTTTTGGGAGCGGCTGTGCCCGCTGCCTATTTTTGGCACACGGAGGCCGCTCGCAAAGTCTCGTCCCATTCCGAGTCCAACTGACAAACTTGGCATGCCGCACCCCCCAAGGCTATAGCCCACCCGTTTTTGTGGCGTTTTTCCGCTGGATTTAATCTTGGCCCATGCCTGACCATCAGGCGGTTTTAGGCGCTGGCCAGCTCAAGGGTCTATTTTGGCACACGGAGGTCAGCCGCAAAATTCACGACCCATTCCGAGTCCGACGGATCTAACTTGGCCAGCCCACCCTTTCTAAGACAATAGCCCACCTGCTTTTTCAGGGCTTTTTCCGCTTGGATTTAACTTGCCTCCGCCTTCGGCGTTATTTTTGGCCACAGCCCATGGCCTATTTTTGCACACGGATGTCAGCTTCGCAGTCTCGGCCATTCCGAAAAGGGCGGATAACTTGGCCAGCCCCACCCCTCATTATAGCCACCTGCTTGGCCTTTGCGCCGGACGAACCTGATGCCTGCCTTCGGCAGCATGCTGGCTGTGCCAAGGGCTATTTTTTGCACACGGAGGTTGCCGCAAAGTCTCGGCCCCATTCCGAACCATGTCCGCGGATTAACTTGGCCAGCCTCCCACTTCAAGGCTATAGCCCACCCATTTTAGGCCTTTTTCCATTGGATTTAACTTGGCGCCTGCCTTCTGGCGAATTATTGGCGCTGTGCTCAAGGCTATTTTTTTTGCACACGGAGTCCGCTCAAAGACTCGCTTCTGATTCAGTCCGGCGGATGAACTGGCCAGCCCCTTAACCCCCAACGCTTATAGGCCCACCTGTTTTGTTCTTTTTCCGCTGCATCGAACTGGCGCCTGCCTGGCGGTTATTTTTGGGCGTACAGCCTGCTGGCCTATTTTTTTGGCACACGGAGGTCAGCCGCCAAGTCTCTGCCCCCATTCAGTCCGGCGGATGAACTTGGCCAGCCCCACCCGCCAAGGCTATAGCCCACCCGTTTTTGTGGCCTTTTTCCGCTGGAAGAACTTGGCAACCCGCTCGTTATTTTGGGCACGGGGCTCAGAGTTTATTGTTACGACACGGAGGTCGCTTTCTCGCCCATTCCGAGACAAGGGAAGAACTTGGCCAGCCCCACCCCCCAAGGTTGTAGCCCGCCCGTTTTTGTGGCCTTTTTCCGCTGGACGAACTTGGCGCCTGCTGGAGGTTATTTTAAAAGTGCTATGCCTGGCTATTTTTGGCAAACGGAGGTCGGTCCAAAGTCTCGCTCCATTCGAGTCCGGGCGGATTTAACTGGCCAGCCCCCCCCCCAAAGGATATACCCCCCCCGTTTTTGTGGGCCTTTTCCGCTGGACGAACTTGGCGCCCGCCTTCAAGGAAAGATTTTTTAAGGCGCCATGCTGCCTATTTTTTTTTTGCACACGAGTCCGGCTTCAAAGACTCGCCTTCTATTCCGAGTCCGGCGGATTTAACTTGGCTAGCCCCAACCCCCAACGCTATAGCTCACCCTGCTTTTTGGCTTTTTCCATGCACAATCTGGCGCCTGCCTTCGGCGGTTATTTTGGGCACGGCTGGGGCCTGTAGTTTATTGTTGCTACATCGGAGGCCGCTTGCACTTTCGCCCCATTCGAGATCCGGAAGAACTTGGCCAGCCCCACCCCCAAGGTTGTAGCTCCGCCTGGTGGCCTTTTTTCCGCTGGGATTTGTTACGCCTGCTGGAGGTTATTTTTGGTGCTTATGCCCGTATTTTTTGGCAACGAGGCCGGTCAGAAGTCTCTCCCATTCGAGTCCAAGGATTTAACTTGGCCAGCCCCACCCGCCAAAGGCTATAGCCCACCCGTTTTTGTGGGCCTTTTCCGCTGGAGGAACTTGGCGCCCCGGCCTTCTGCAGGTTATTTTTGGGCGCGGCTGTGACCGCGGCCTATTTATTGCTCCCGGAGGCCGCTCGCAAAGTCTCACCCCATTCCGAGTCCGGCGGACGAACTTGGCCAGCCCCACCCCCCAAGGCTATAGCCCACCCGTTTTTGTGGCCTTTTTCCGCTGGGATCTAACTTGGCGCCTGCCTGGCAGTTAAAGGCTGCTGCTCAAGGCCTATTTTTGGCACACGGAGGCCGCTCGCAAAGTCTAGCCCCATTCCGAGTCCGGCGGATGAACTTGGCCCGCCCCACCCGCCAAGGCTATAGCCCACCCGTTTTTGTGGCCTTTTTCCGCTGGAAGAACTTGGCACCCCGGCCTTCGGACGGTTATTTTTGGGTGCGGCTGTGCCTCATTTATTTATGGTACTGGGGCCAGAAGTCTCATCCCATCTCGAGTCCGAGTCATGGATTTAACTTGGCCAGCCCACCTCAAGGCTATAGCCCACCTGCTAGTCCTTTTTCTGTTGGATCTAACTTTCGCCACGGCCTTCAAGGAAGTTATTTTCTGTGCCAAGGGCCTATTTTTGCACACGAGTCCGCCTCAAAGACTCGCCCATCTATTCCGAGTCCGGGCGGATTTAACTTGGCCAGCCCCACAAGGCTATAGCCCACCCGCAGGCCTTTTTTCCGCTGGATCTAACTTGGCGCCTGCCTGGGCGCACTTACTGTGCCCAAGGCCTATTTTTTGCACACGGAGTCCGCTCTTAAAGACTCGCCCCATTCCGAGTCCGGCGGACGAACTTGGCCAGCCCCAACCCTCAACGCTATAGCCCACCTGTTTTTGTGGCCTTTTTCCGCTGCACGAACCTGGTGCCCCGGCCTTTGGGCGGTTATTTTTGGGCGCGGTTGTGCCCGCGGCCTATTTTTGGCACACGGAGGCCGCTCACAAAGTCTCACCCCATTCCGAGTCCGGCGGACGAACTTGGCCAGCCCCACCCCCCAAGGCTATAGCCCACCCGTTTTTGTGGCCTTTTTCCGCTGGAAGAACTTGGCAACCCGGCCTTCGGACGGTTATTTTTGGGTGCAGCTGTGCCCTTGGCTTATTTTTGGCACTCGGAGGCCACTTGCAAAGTCTCGTCCCAATCCGAGTCCGAGTCAGGCCGACGAACTTGGCCAGCCCACCCCCCAAGGCTATAGCCCACCTGCTAGGCCTTTTTCTGTTGGATGAACTTGCCCCCTGGCCTTCGGCGTTTTGGGCCATGTGCCCAAGGCCTCATTTTTTTTGCACAGAGTCCGGCTCAAAGACTTCGCCCCATTCCCTGAGTCCGGATGAACATGTCCAGCCCCAACCCCCAACGCTTATAGCCCACCCACAGGGTCTTTTTCCGCTCACGAACCTGGCGCTCGGTCAAGGTTATTTTGGGCACCAGTCATTGTTGCCACACCTGAGGCCGCTTGCACTTTCGCCCATTCGAGATCAAGGGAAGAACTTGGCCAGCCACACCCCCAAGGTTGTAGCCCGCCTGCTTTGTGGCCTTTTTCCGCTGGATTAACTTGGCGCCTCAAGCTGGAGGTTATTTTGCGGCTGTGCCTGTGGGCCTATTTTTTGCAAACTGGAGGCCGGTCGCAAAGTCTCGCCCCATTCGAGTCCGGTGGATTTAACTTGGCTAGCCCCACCTGGCCAAAGGCTATAGCCCACCCGCTTTTGGGCCTTTTTCCGCTTGGAGGAACTTGGCGCCTGCCTTGCAGGTTATTTTTGCTGCTGCCAGACCAAGGGCTATTTATTGCTCCTGAGGCCGCAAGAAGTCTCACCTCCATTCCGAGTCCGGCGGATTTAACTTGGCCAGCCCCAATTTCTAAGGCTATAGCCCACCTGCTTTTTGTGGTCTATTTCCGCTGGACTAACTTGGCATGCCTGCCTTCGGCAGTTATTTTTCATGCTGTGCTCAAGGCCCATTTTGCACACGGAGGCCGCCGCAAAGTCTAGCCCCATTCGAGTCCGGCGGATGAACTTGGTTCCTGGTTCGCCCCACCCGCCAAGGCTTATAGCCCACCTGCTTTTAGGGCCTTTTTCCGCTGAAGAATCTTGGCACCTCGGCCTTCGGATCGGTTATTTTAAAAGGGTGCGGCTTGTGCCTCATTTATTTTTGCACTGGGGTCATGCAAAGTCTCGTCCCCATTCCGAGTCCCAGTCAAGGATTTAACTTGGCCAGCCCACCCCAAGGCTATAGCCCACCGCTTGTGGCCTTTTTTCTGCTGGATCTAATTTGGCACCCCTGCCTTTCATGTTATTTTTGCTGGCCAGTTCAAGGCTTTTTTTTTTGCACACGGAGTCCGCCTCAAAGACTCGCCTTATTCCGAGTCCCAAGGATTAATCTTGGCCAGCCCCACCCCCAAGGCTATAGCCCACCCGTTTTTCTCGCCTTTTTCCTCATGGACTAATCCTTGCGCCTGCCTTCGAAGATTTTTGGCGCTGTCTCATGCCTATTTTGGCACCTGAGTCTGCTCTCAAAGACTGCCCCATTCTCCGAAGTCCGGGCGGATTTATCCTGGCGAGCCCCAACCCCAACGCTATAGCCCACCTGCCAGGCCTTTTTCCGACGAACTTGGCGCCTCTGTCCTTCGTAGAAGAGTTCTTTTCATGCCTATTTTTTGGCACACGGTGGCTGCTCGCAAACTCTCGCGCCATTCCGAGTCCCAAGGGATCTAATCCTGCAAGCCCCCAAGGCTATAGCCCACCTGCTTTGTGGCCTTTTTCATGGATCTAACTTGGCGCCTGGCTTGGCGAATTTTTGGGCTGGCTGTGCCCAGCCTATTTTTACCACACGGAGGTCCGCTGCACTCTCCCCATTCCGAGACCCAAGAACTTGACAGCCCCACCCCAAGGCTGTAGCCCGCCTGCTTTTTGGGCCTTTTTCCACTGGATTTAAGCCTCGCCTTCAAGGGCAAGATGGCACGGTTGTGCCTTATTTTGCACACGGAGGCTGCTGCAAAGTCTCGCCTCCATTCCGAGTCCCGGACAAATCTGGCTGCCCCACCTCAAGGCTATAGCCCACCCATTTTTTAGGCCTTTTTTCCGGGATCTTGGCATGCTTCAAGCTGGGCGGTTATTTTTTATTGCATTGCCTATTTTTGGCACACGGGGGTGGCTCGCAAAGTCTCGCCCCATTCCGAGTCCGGCGGATGAACTTGGCCAGCCCCACCCGCCAAGGCTATTGCCCACCCGTTTTTGTGGCCTTTTTCCGCTGGACGAACTTCGCGCCCCGGCGATCGGGCGGTTATTTTTGGGCTGCTGTGCCTTGTTATTTGCACTGAGGTTGGCCGCAAAGTCTCTGTCCCATTCTGAGTCCGAGTCATGGGATCGAACCCAGCCAATTTCAAGGCTATAGCCAATGCTTTTTGTGGCCTTTTTTCCGTTGGATCTAACTTGCGCTGGGCGGTTATTTTTAAGGACAGCGTGCAGCCTATTTTTTACTCACGGAGTCCGCCGCACTTTCGCCCATTCCGAGATGGCGAAGAACTTGACAGCCCCCAAGGCCCCCAAGGGGAGTCCTGCTTGCCAGGCCTTTTTCCCGCTGGACAACTTTGCCCGCCTTTCAAGCAGTTATTTATCGGTAGGCGGTGTGCCGGCGGCTCATTTTTACATGAAGGCCGCAGTCTATCCTCATTCCGAGTCCCATGGACTAACTTGGCCAGCCCAACTCCCCCAAGGCTGTAGCCCAATCTGCCAGGGCCTTTTTCCGCTGAAGAATTTGGCAACCCGCCTCGACGGTTATTTTTACAAGGCTGTGCCTTTGGCTTATTTTGGCACTTGAGGTCGCCGCAAAGTCTCTGGCCCCATTCCCGAGTCCGAGCCAGGCCACGAATCCTGGCCATCCCACCCCCTTTCAAGGCTATAGCCCACCACAGGGTTTTTCTGCTGGGATTTACTTGTGCCTGCCTTCAATATATTTTTGGGCACGGCCAGTGCTCAGAGTTATTTTTTGGCACACGAGGCTGCTCAAGAAGTCTGTTCCCATCTGAGTCCGGACAAACTTGGCCAGCCCCACCTCAAGGCTAGCCCACCTGGTTTTTTTTTTTCCCGCTGGATTTACTTGGCTTTCAAGGCTGTTATTTTTGGGCGCGGCTGAGCCTGCTGCCTTTTTTTGGCACACGGAGGTCGCAGCAGTCTCGTCCCCATGAGTCCGGTGGATGAACTTGGCTAGCCCCACCTGCCAAGGCTATAGCCCACCTTTTTTTCCGCTGGACGAATCTTGGTAACCCGGCTCGACGTTATTTTTGCTGCTTTTTATTTTTTTGGCACTGGAGGCGCTGCAGTCTCGGCCCCATTCTGAGTCCGAGTCAATTTGTGGAACCCAGCCCAATTTCCCCAAGGCTATAGCCACCCATTTTGTGGCCTTTTTCCTCTGACTAATCTTGGCGCTTGGCCATGGAGTTATTTTTGCTGCTGTGCCCGCAGTCTATTTTTTACGACACGGAGGTCAGCCCACTTTCTCCCATTCGAGACTCAAGGAAGAACTTGACAGCCCCACTAAGGTCAGAGTTCGCCTGCTTTTGTGGCCTTTTTCCGCTGGACAACTGCTTCCGCTCGGCAGTTTATTATCAAAGGTGCTCATGGCCTATTTTTTAGACATGGAGGCCGCCGCAGTCTATCTCATTCCGAGTCCGGACGGATCTAACTGGCCAGCCTAACCCCTGTCAGAACCTGCCAGGGCCTTTTTCCCGCTGGAAGAATTTGGCAACCCGGCTCTTCGATTTTGCTGGCTGTGTGCCTTGGTTATTTTTGCACTGGAGGTCAGCCGCAAGTCTCGCCCCATTCCGAGTCCCGAGTCAGGCCGATGAACTCGCCATCCCACCCCTGGCTATAGCCCACCTGCTAGGGCCTTTTTCTGTTGGATTTATTGTCCTCTGCCTTCGGTTATTTTTGGGCTGCTGCCCTTGGCCTATTTTTGCACACGGAGTCCGCCTCAAAGACTCGCCTCGATTCAGTCCAAGAACGAACTTGGCCAGCCCCAACCCCCAACCCCCAACGCTATAGCCCACCTGCCAGGGCCTTTTTCCGCTGCACGAACGTGCAGTGCCCGCCTTCAAGATTTTTGCTGGTTATACTGGCCTATTTTTTGGCACAGAGGCCGCAGAAGACTCTCCCCATTCCGAAGTCCGGGCGGATTTATCTTGGCCAGCCCCACCCCACAAGGTTATAGCCCACCCCAAGGCTATAGCCCACCGGTTTGGGCGTTCCCGGGACGATCTTGGCGCCTCTGCCTTCAAGTAGTTATTTTTCAAGGCTGGCTGTGCCCGGCCTATTTTGCACACGGAGGTCCGCCGCAGTGTCGCCCATTCGAAGTCCCGGATTTATTTCGCCAGCCCCACCTCAAGGCTATAGCCCACAGGGCCTTTTTCCGCTGGAAGATTATGGCACCGCCTTCGGACGTTATTTTTGCGCTTGTGCCTATGGCTTATTTTTCAGCACTGAGGTCAGCCAGAAGTCTCGGCCCCATTCGAGTCCGAACAAGTGACGAATCTTGGCCAGCCTAATTCTCACCCCCTAGGCTATAGCTCTGCCAGGTTTTTTCCGCTGGACGCATTTAATCCGGTTATTTTTCATGCCTGGTGCAGCCTATTTTTTTTTTTGCACACGGAGTCATTCAAAGACTTGTCTCCCATTCCGGGAGTCCGGATCGAACTTGGCCAGCCCCAACCCACAACGCCATAGCCCACCTGCTTTTTTCTGCATCTAACCTGGCGCCTCGGGCGGTGTTTTACGCTGGGCCAGGCCTATTTTTGCTCACGGAGTCCGCTCTCAAAGCCTCGCCCCATTCCGAGTCCGGTGGACGAACTTGGCCAGCCCCAACCCCCAACGCGATAGGCCACCTGCCAGGCCTTTTTTCCGGCACGAACTCTGGCGCCTGCCTCGGCTTATTTTTGGGCGCTGCCCAAGGTCTGTTTTTGGCACACGGAGGTCGCCACAAAGTCTCACCCCATCTCAGAGTCCTGACGAATCACAGCCCCACCCTCAAGGCTATAGCCGACCCATTTTTGCCTTTTTTCCGCTGGATCTAACTTGCCTCTGGCCTTATTTTTAGGCTGTGCCCATGGCCTATTTTTGGCACGCGGAGGCCACTCACAAGGTCTCACACCAATCCGAGTCCGGCGGACTAATCCTGACCAGCCCCACCCCAAGGCTATAGCCCACCAAGTAGCCTTTTTTCCGTGGGATTAATCCCTGGCCTTCGGGCGGTTATTTTTTGGCCCTGCTGTGCCCGCAGCCTATTTTTACCACAAGGAGGCCGCTCGTAATTTCTCGCCCCATTCCGAGACCGGTGGAAGAACTTGGCCAGCCCACTTCTGGCAGAGCCTGCCTGCTAGTTTTTTCCGCTGGATCGAACTTGGCGCCTGCCTTCGGTTATTTTGGGCGCGGCATCGCCAGTAGCCTATTTTCGCACATGGAGGCCGCCAGAAGTCTCACCCACCTGAGTCCGTTGATTCTGGCTCACCCACTTCAAGGCTATAGCCCACCTGGTGGCCTTTTTCCACTGGATCGAACGGGCGCCTGACCTTCGGGAGGTTATTCTTGGGCGCGGCTTTCCCCGCGGCCTATTTTTGGCACACGGCAAGCAAAAGTCTCGCCCATTCCGAGTCTGATGGATTAACTTTACAGCCCCATCCCCAAGGTGAGTAGCCCGCCTGCTTTTTGTGGCCTTTTTTCCGCTGGATTTAACTTATACCCCATCCTTTATGGTTATTTTTAAGGCGCTGCTGTCCAAGGTATATTTTTGGCACACAGAGGTCGCTTGTAAAGTCTCGCCCATTCCGAGTCCGGCGGATTAATTTGGCCAGCCCACCTCACAGGCTATAGCCCAATGCTTGTGGCCTTTTTTCCGCTGAATAAACTTACGCCTGCCTTCACATAAGGGCGGTTGCCAGTAGCCTTATTTTTCACACATGGAGGCCACTGAAGTCTCACCCCATTCTTGAGTCCGCGGATCTAATCTTGGCCAGCCCCACCCCCAAGGCTATAGCTCACCTGCTGTGGCCTTTTTTCCACTGGACTAATTGCCTGCTCGGTAGTTATTTTTTTGGGCTGTGCCCGCATCCTATTTTTGGCACACGGAGGCTGCACGCAAAGTCTGCCCCATTCTGAGTCCCAAGGATTAACTTGGCCACGCCACAAGGCTATAGCCCCAGGCTCTTTTTCCGCATGATGAACTTGGCGCCCCAGCCTTGGGGCGCTTATTTTTGGGCGCGGTTGTCCCCGCAGACTATTTTTGGCACACGGAGGCCGCTCCCAAAGTCTCACTCCATTCCGAGTCCGGCAGATGAACTTTGCCAGCCACACCCCCAAGGCACAGCCCACCATGGCCTTTTTCCGCTGGATGAACTTGGCGCCTGCCTTCGGGCTTATTTTTGGTACGGCCAGTTTCACGGCCTATTTTAAACTGAGTCTGTCGCAAAGTTCATCGATTCGAGTCCGGCGGACCAAATTGGCCAGGCCCTCCCCCCAAGGCTATAGCTCACCTGCTTCATGGTGGCCTTCTTCCTGGACTAACTTGGCGCCTGCCTCAGGGCGGAAATATTTTTGGCTGCCATGCTCAAGCCTATTTTTGCACACGGAGTCCACTGAAAGTCTCATCCCATTCCAAGTCCATGACTAACTTGGCCAGCCTCCACCCCCAAGGCTATAGCCCACCTGCTTTTAGGCTTTTTTCCGCTGGACGAATCCTGCCCCGGCCTCGGGTGTTAAGGCTGCTGTGCCAGCATCCTATTTTTGCACACGGACGCCGCCACAAAGTCTCGCCCCATTCCCGAGTCCTGGACAAACTTGGCCAGCCCGACCCCCCAAGGCTATAGCCCACCCGTTTTTGTGGCCTATTTCCGCTGGACGAACTTGGCGCCCCGGCCTTCGGGAGGTTATTTTTGGGCGCAGCTGTGTCCGCATCCTATTTTGGTCACACGGAGGCTGCTCGCAAAGTCTCGTCTCACCCGAGTCCATGGACTAACTGGCCAGCCCCAATTCCCCAAGTGCTATAGCCCACCTGCTTTTGTGTCCTTTTTCCGCTGGATCTAATCCATCGCCCGCCTTCAAGGGCGGTGCTATTTTTACGCTGCTGGGTCCGGGCCTATTTTTTGCACACGATACCTGCAGAAGTCCCATTCCATTCCGAGTCCCATGGATCTAACCTGGCCAGCCCCCCCGGCACAAGGCTATAGCTCCACACGCTTTTTGTGGCCTTTTTCCGCTGGATCTAATCCTATGGCCCCTGGCCTCGGGCGTTATTTTTGGCGCCAGTCTCCGGCGTATTTTGGTACACTGAGTCCACTCCAGAAAGTCTCATCCCATTCCAAGTCCGCGGATTAACTTGGCACAGCCCCACCTTCCAAGGCTATAGCCCACCTGCTTTTGTGGCCTTTTTCCGCTGGATCTAAGCCCCGGCCTTCAAGGTTATTTTGGGTATGCTCAGTGCTCATGCCTATTTTTGGCACACGGAGGCGCCGCAGTCTCTGGCTCGGTGATTCCTAATCCGCCGACCTGGCCAGCCCCACCCCCCAAGGGTATAGCCCACCCGTTTTTTAGGCCTTTTTCCGCTGACTCAACCTGGTGCCCTGCCTTCGGTGTTATTTTTATGCTGTGCCTGCGGCTCATTTTTGGCACGCTGAGGTCTTCTCGCAAGTCTCTGCCCCATTCCGAGTTCGGTGGATCTAACCTGGCCGCCCCAATTCCAAGGCTATAGTCCACCTGTTAGGCTCTTTTTTCCGCTGGACTAACTTGCGCCCCGCCTTCGGAGTTATTTTTGCTGCTGTTAACGGCCTATTTTGGCACACGGAGGTCGCAGAAGTCTTCTGCCCATCTCCGGGCATGGATTTAACCTGGCCAGCCCCACTTCCAAGGCTATACCCCAATTTTTTGCCAGGCCTTTTTCCGCTGATCTAACTTGGCGCCTGCCTTCGGTGGATATTTTATGCTGCTGCGCCACGGCCTATTTTATGCACACGGAGGACACTCGCAGTCTCATCCCATTCTCCGGCGGACGAATTGCACAGCACCACCTGCTATAGCCACCTGCTTTTTGGCCTTTTTCCTTACTAACTTGCTCTGGCCTTCGGTAGTTATTTTTGCGGCTGTGCCCACGGCCTATTTTTGGCACACGAAGGGCACTGGCAAAGTCTCGTCCCATTCCGAAGTCAGGACGAACTTGACAGCAACACCCCTCAAGGCTATAGCCCACCTGTTTAGTTTTTTCCGCTGGTCAACTTGTCGCCTGCCATCAAGTTATTTTTTAAGCTGTGCTCATGCCTATTTTTTGCACACGAGGCCGCCACAAAGTCTCCCCATTCCGAGTCCAAGTGGACTTAACTTGCCCGCCACGCTTCTAAGGCTATAGCCACCCAATGGGCCTTTTTCCTGAGGATTTAACTTGGCACCACGGCCTTCGGTGGTTATTTTTGGCATGGCTGTTTACTGGCCTATTTTTCACACGGAGGACGTTTCAAGCAAGTCTCGCCCCATTCCGAAGTCCCGGGCGGATCGAACTTGCACAGCACCACCCCCAAGGCTATAGCCCGCCTCACAGGCTTTTTGTCCGCAGCACGAACTTGGCGCCCCGGCCCTCGGGGGGGTATTTTTGGGGGCGGCTGTGCCCGCGGCCTATTTTTGGCACACACTGAGGCCGCCAGAAGTCTCGCCCCATTCCGAGTCCGCGGATTAACTTACGCCTGCCTGGGCGGTTATTTTTATGCATGCCCAGCAGCCTATTTTTGCACACAAATGCCGCCAGAAGTCTCGGCCCCATTCCGACCAAGGATTTAACTTGCCAGCCACACCCCCAAGCCAGAGCCCACTGCTTGGGGCCTTTTTCCGCTGGATGAACTTATGTCTGCCTTCGGGCGGTTATTTTTGGGCGTGGCATTGCCCTCAGCCTATTTTTGGCACACAATGTTGCTTTAAAGTCTCTCTCCCCATTCGACCAAGGGATCGAACTTGGCCAGCCCCACTGCCCACAGCCCACCTGCTTTTTCCGCTGGATTAATTTGCTTCCGGCCTTCAGTGGTTATTTTGGCTTGCCTGTTTATTTTGCACACGGATGCCGGGCCGTGTCTCGTCTCATTCCGAGTCCATGGATCTAACTTGGCCAGCCCCACCCCCAAGGCTATAGCCCACCTGCTTGGGCCTTTTTCCGGATCTAACTTGGCTCTGCTTTGGGTTACATGCTATGACCGGGCCTATTTTTTGCATACGAGGCTCGAATGTCTCGGCCCCATTCTAACCGCGGGATTTGAACTTGGCTGCCCCACCCCCCAAGGCTATAGCGCACATCTGCTTTTGTGGCCTTTTTCCGCTGGATCTAATTGGCATGCCTGCCTTCGGTTAATTTGGGGCGGCTGTGCCATCAAGGCCTATTTTTTGGCACATGGAGGCCACCGCAGTCTCCCCATTCCTGAGTCCCATGGATAATCTTGGCCAGTCCCACCACCTGGCTTTTAGCCACCTGCTTTGTAGGGCCTTTTTCCGCTTGGATTAATCTTGTGCCCACCTTCAAGGTAGTTATTTTTGCTGTTGCTCAAGGCCTATTTTTTGGCTCACGGAGGCCGCTCGGAAAATCTCACCCCATTCCAAGTCCGGCGGACGAACTGGTCAACCCCACCCCCCAAGGTTATAGCCCCCCGTTTTTGTTGACTTTTTCCGCTGGATCGATCCTGCCTGGCTCGGGCGGTTATTTTAGGCACACGGAGGCTGCCACAAAGTCTCGCCCCCATTCCGAGTCCGGCGGATCTAATCTGGCCAGCCCCACCCCCCAAGGCCACAGCCCACCCATTTTTAGGGCTTTTTTCCGCTGGGACTAACTTGGCTCCCGGCCAGGGGGTTATTTTTTCACAGGCTGCTCCCGGGCCTATTTTTGGCACACACGGAGGCCGCCGAAGTCTCAGACACCCGAGTCCAAGGATCGCATCTTGCCAGCCTCACTTCTGCTGCTATAGCCCACCTGTTTGTGGCCTGTTGATCTAATCCTTTACGCCTTGCATTCTGGCTGTTATTTTGCTGCTGCCACACGATTTTTTTCAGACACAGAGGCCAAAAGGCTCACCTATCTGACTTAAGGACGATCTTGGCCAGCCCCACCCCCCAAGGCTCTAGCCCACCCATTTTTGTGGCCTTTTTCCGCTGGACGAACCTAGCGCCCCAGCCTTCGTGCGGTTGTTTTTGAGCGAGGCTGTGCCCGAGTCCTGTTTTTGGCACACAGAGGCCGCTTACAAAGTCTCATCCCATTCAGAGTCCGGCGGACGAACTTGGCCAGCCCGAACCCCCAAGGCTAGAGCCCACCCGTTTTTGTGGCCTTTTTCCGCTTGGATTTAATCCTGCCTGCCTTTGGGTGATTAATTTACAGGCTGTGCCCGAGGCCTATTTTTGGCACACGGAGGCCACTCGCAAAGTCTCACCCACCCGAGTCCGCGGATTTAATCTCTGGCCAGCCCCACCCCTGGCTATAGCCCACCCACAGGGCCTTTTTCCGCTGGATTTAACTTGGTGCCCTGCCTCGGTGATTTTTTAGATGTGCTCATGCCTATTTTTGGCACACGGAGTCAGCTGCAGTCTCGGCCCCATCCGAGTCCGGGAACGAACCTTGCAGCCCCACCCCCCAAGGTCAGAGCCCACCCATCAGGCCTTTTTCCACAGGATTAACCCTGGCCTGCCTTCGGGTTATTGTTGGGCTATGCCCGCCACCTATTTTTTGGCACACTGAGGTGGCTCTTGCAGTCTCGCCCATTCTAAGTCCGGGGACGAATCTTGGCCAGTCCCAATTTCAAGGCTAGCCCACCTGCCAGGGCCTGTTTCCGCAAGATTTAACTTGCCCGCATTCGGGCGGTTATTTTGGCTGCCATGATGGCACACGGATGCCGCCAGAAAGTCTCTGCCCAATTCCTGAGTCCGCGGATCTAACTTGGCCAGCCCCACCTCTGGCTATAGCCCACCTGCCAGGCTTTTTTCCTGCTGGACTTTGGTGCCCTGCCTCGGGCGTTATTTTTGCAGATGTGTCCGCCTATTTTTTACACACGGACGCCGCTTGCAAAGTCTCTCGTCATCCGAGTCCTGGGATAACCTGGCAGCCCCACCAAGGCTGTACCCCACCATATCAGGGCCTTTTTTCCGCAGGGATCTAATCTCACCCTGGCCTGGCAGTTATTTTGGCGCTGCTATGCCCATCGCCTATTTTGGCACACGGAGGTGGCTCGCAGTCTCGCCCCATTCAGTCCGGGCGGATTAACCTGGCCAGCCCCGCCAAGGTTGTAGCCCACCTGCTTTTGTGGCCTTTTTTCCGCTGGACGACTTGCACCTGCCTGGCGTTATTTTTGCTGCCAGACCACGCCTATTTGTGGCACACGGATGTCAGCCAAGTCTCAGCCTATTCGAGTCCTGGGCGAAATCCTGGCCAGCCCCACCCCCCAAGGCCATAGCCCACCCGTTTTTGCGGCCTTTTTCCGCTGGACGAACTTGGCGCCCCAGCCTACGGGTGGTTATTTTTGGGCACGGCTGTGCCTGTGGCCTGTTTTTGGCAGACGGACGCCGCTCGCTAAGTCTCATCACTTCCAGTCCGGCTGGATCTATCATGGCTAGCCCCACCCCCAAGGCTATAGCCCACCTGCTAAGGCCTCATGGGATCTAGTTTTTTCGCCCCCAGCCTTGGGGCTGGGTTTTCGGCGCTGCCTGCCACCATTATTACACACGAAGACCGCCAGCAAGTCTCGCCCCATTCCGAATCCGGAGACGAATCCTGGCCGGTCCCACCCCCTGGCTATAGCCCACCTGCAGGCCTTTTTCCGCTGGATTTAAACTTGGCGCCTGGCCTCGGGCGGTTATTTTGGGCGCCATGCCCCTGCAGCCTATTTTTTTTGGCACACCGAGGTCCGCCTCAAAGTCTCTCCAGATTCGAGTCCGGACGATTGGCCAGCCCCACCCCCAAGGCTATACCCCACCCATTTTTGTGGTTTATTTCCGCTGATGAATGTCAAGGCCCAGCTCGGGCGTTATTTTTGGTGGCTGTGCTCACAATTTTTTGTACTGAAGCCGTCAGATAGTCTCGCCCCATTCCGAGTCCCGCTGGACGATCCTGGCCAGCCCCACCTCTAAGGCTATAGCCCACCTGCTTTGGTGGCCTTTTTCCGCTGGATCTAACTTGCTCTAGCCTTCGGCAGCATGCGGCTGTGCAGCCTTTTTTTTGACGAGGTCCGCCGCAGTCTCATCCCATTCCGAGTCCGCGGATTTAACCGCTTCCATCCCCAAGGCTGTAGCCCACCTGTTTTTGGTGTCCTTTTTCCGCTGGGCGAACTTGTCGCCCCGGCCATCGGGCGGTTATTTTGGCGCGTAGCTGTGTGCCCACGCCTAGTTTTGCACCCAGAGGCCTCTCAGAAAGTCTCGCCTTTATTCGATTCCGCGGATCTAACTTCGCCTGCTACATCCCCAAGGCTATAGCTCCACCTGCTGTGGCCTTTTTCCGCTTGACTAACTTGGCGCCCAGGCCTTCGGGGGGTTATTTTTAGATTTGCGGCCAACAATTTTTGCACACGGCGCCACTTGCAAAGTCTCGCCCATTCGAGTCCGGGCGTGACAAACTTGCAGCCCCCACCCCTCAAGGCTATAGCCCACCTGCTTGGGCCTTTTTCCGCAGGATGAACTTGGCGCCCGGCCATCGTGGAAAGTTATTTTTTGGGCACGGCTGTGCTCACTCTATTTTTTTTTGATAAATGGAGGCCGCCTCCCAAAGTCTCGCCTCATTCCGAGTCCCGCGGGATGATTTAATCCTTGGCCCGCCCACCCCCAAGGCTATAGCCCACCTGCTTGGCCTTTTTTCCTGGTCGAACTTTGCGCCTGGCTCGGGCGGTTATTTTTGGTACGGTTCTCAGCCTATTTTTTTGCACACGGCGGCTGCTCGCAGTCTCGGCCTCATCTTGAGCTCCTGGACGGATCTTGGCCAGCCTCACCTCAAGGGGTATAGCCCACCTGCGTGGCCTTTTTTCCGCTGGATTTAATCTTGGCGCCTGCTCAGGCGGTTATTTTTGGGATCGGCTGTGATGGCGCCTTTATTTTTGGCACACGGAGGTCAGCTTTCAGAAAGTCTCCCATTCCTGAGTCCCGGATTAACTTGGCCAGCCCTACCCCCCAAGGCTATAGCCCACCTGTTTTTGTGGCCTTTTTCCGCTGGACGAACTTGGCGCCCCGGCCTTCGGGCGGTTATTTTTAGCCGCGGCTGTGGCCACGGCCAATTTTTGGCACACGGAGGCCGTGTGCAAAGTCTCGCCCCATTCCGAGTCCGGCGGCCGAACTTGGCAAGCCCCACCCCCCAAGGCTATAGCCCACCCGTTTTTGTGGCCTTTTTCCACTGGAGGAACTTGG
This sequence comes from Citrus cavaleriei, assembly GCA_030448925.1. Taxonomy (NCBI): domain Eukaryota; kingdom Viridiplantae; phylum Streptophyta; class Magnoliopsida; order Sapindales; family Rutaceae; genus Citrus; species Citrus cavaleriei. Next base: position 103,296 of record JAUJEN010000179.1, read on the forward strand.
CCTGCCTTCAAGGTTATTTTGTAAAAGCATGTGCCCACAGCCTATTTTTGGCATTGACGGCGGTCGCCGAAAGTCTAGTCCTTCCGAGTCCGCGGATTAACTCGCCAGCCCCACCCCCCAAGGCTATAGCCCACCTGCTTTGTGGCCTTTTTCCGCTGGACGAACTTGGCGCCCTGGCCTTCGGGAGGTTATTTTTGGGCGCGGCTGTGCCCGCGGTCTATTTTTGGCACACAGAGGCCGCTCGCAAAGTCTCGCGCCATTTCGAGTCCGGCGGACGAAGTTGGCCAGCCCCACCCCCCAAGGCTATAGCCCACCTGTTTTTGCGGCCTTTTTTCCGCTGGACGAACTTGGCACACCGGCCTTCGGGCGGTTATTTTTGGGTGCGGCTGTGCCCGCGGTCTATTTTTGGGACACGGATGCCGCTCACAATCTCTCGCGCCATTCCGAGTCCGGCGGATGAAGTTGGCCAGCCCACTTCAAGGGGTATAGCCCATGTTTTTGTTTTTTTTCCATGGATCTAACTGGCGCCTGCCTGGTGAGTTATTTTTGGCTGTCCACGGCCAATTTTACACGGAGGTCACAGAAAGTCTCTGGCTCCCATTCCGAGTCCGGCCGAACTTGGCAAGCCCCACTCAAGGCTATAGCCCACCTTTTTGTGGCCATTTTCCACTGAGGAACTTCGCCTGCCTTCGGGCGGTGTGTGCGGCTGTGCCCACATCCTATTTTTGGCACAAGGAGGCCGCTCGCAAAGTCTAGTCCCATTCCTAGTCAGGCGGACGAACTTGGCCAGCCCCACCCCCCAAGGCTATAGCCCACCCGTTTTTGTGGCCTTTTTCCGCTGGACGAACTTGGCGCCCCAAGCATCGGGCTGTTATTTTTGGGTGCGGCTGTGCCCGCAGCCTATTTGTGGCACACGGCGGCCACTCCCAAAGTCTCGTCCCATTCCGAGTCCCATGGATTAATCTTGGCCAGCCCACAAGGGTATAGCCCATGTTTTTGTTTTTTTCCGCTTGGATTTAATCGCCTGCCTTCGGGCGGTTATTTTTGGTCGCGGCTGTGTCCACGGCCAATTTTTGGCACACGGAGGTCCAAAAAGTCTCGCCTATTCCGAGTCCGCGCTGAACTTGGCAAGCCCCACCCCCAAGGCTATAGCTCACCTGCTTTTGGCCATTTTCCACCGGAGGAACTTGGCGCCTGCCTGGCGGTTATTTTAAAAGTGGCCAGTTCGCAGCCTATTTTTTAAGGCACACGGCGGTTGCTCTGCAGTCTCGCCCATTCTGAGTCCATGGATTTAACTTGGCTAGCCCATCCTCAAGGGTAGCCCACATGTTTTGTTGTTTTTCCGCTTGGACTTAACCATGGCCTCAGCCTTCGGTTATTTTGGCCAGCTGTGTCCACGCCCAATTTTTTGGCACACGGAGGTCAGCAAAAGTCTCGCCCCATTCCGAGTCCGGGCGGGTCAACTTGGCAAGCCCCACCCCCTGGCTATAGCCCACCTGCTTGTGGCCATTTTCCACTGAGGAACTTGGCGCCTGCCTTCGGGCGGCTGTGCCCACAGCCTATTTTTGGCACACGGCGGCCGCTCGAAAAGTCTAGTCCCTTTCCGAGTCCGGCGGACGAACTTCGCCAGCCCCATCCCCCAAGGCTATAGCCCACCCGTTTTTGTGGCCTTTTTCCGCTGGATCTAATCCTGGCCTGGGTTATTTTTGGTTGCGGCCAGCTCGTGATCCTATTTTTGGCACACGGCGGCTTGCTCGCAAAATCTTCCATTCTGAGTCCGCGGATTAACTGGCTAGCCCCACTCCCTCAAGGGTATAGCCCACCTGTTTTTGTGGCCTTTTTCCGCTTGGACGCCTCTGCCTGGTGAGTTTTTGGTCACTGTGCCCACGGCCAATTTTTGCACACGGAGGTCACAAGCCAAAGTCTCGCCCATTCCCGAGTCCGGGCGGCCGAACTTGGCAAGCCCCACCCCCAAGGCTATAGCCCACCCGTTTTTTGGACCTTTTTCCACTGGATGAACTTTGGCGCCTGCCTTCGGGCGGTTATTTTGGTGCCAGCCCAGCCTATTTTTTGGCACACGGCGGCTGCTCGCAAAGTCTCGGCCCCATTCTGAGTCCGGATTTAATCTCACAGCCCACCTCAAGGGTATAGCCCACCTGTTTTTGTGGTCTTTTTCCTGGATTTAACTTTGGCGCCTGGGCGTCAGGCGGTTATTTTGGGAGCGGCCAGACGGGCGCTTTTTTGGCACACGGAGGCCACTCAGAAAGTCTCGCCCATCTCCGAAGTCCCATGGACAAACTTGGCTAGCCCGGCTATAGCCCAATTGTTTTGTTTTTCCGCTGGACTCTTGGCGCCTGCCTGGTGAGTTATTTTTGGCTGTGCCCACGGCTAATTTTTTGGCACACGGAGGTCACAAGAAAGTCTCGGCCTCTATTCTCGAGTCCGCGGCCGAACTTGCAAGCCCCCAAGGCTATAGCCCACCTGTGGCCTTTTTCCACTGAGGAACTTTGGCGCCTGCCTCGGGCGGTTATTTTTGCGGCCAGCCCGAGCCATTTTTACACACGGCGGTTGCTCGCAAGTCTCGCCATTCTGAGTCCGCGGACTCTTGGCCAGCCCCACCTCAAGGGTATAGCCCACCTTTTTTGTGGCCTTTTTTCCGCTGGACGAACTTTGGCGCCTTGTCAGGCGTTATTTTGGGAGCGGCTGTGACAGCGCCCTATTTTTGGCATACGGAGTCCGCAAAGTCTCGCCCCATTCTGAAGTCCCGGATTAATTTGGCCAGCCCCACCCCTGAGGCTATATCCCACCTGCTTGTGGCCTTTTTTCCACTGGACCTATGGCGCCTGGCCTTCAAGGTTATTTTTGGCCAGAGTGCTCGTGGCTCATTTCTGGCACACGGAGGCTGCAAAGTCTCGGCCCCATTCCGAGTCCGGGGCCAGCCCCACCCCTGCAGGCTATATCCCACCTGCTTTGGGCCTTTTTCCATGGATTAACTTGGCTCTGCCTTCAAGGTTATTTTGCTGTGCCCAGGCCTATTTCTGGCACACGGAGGCGACTCACAAATTCTCGCCCCATTCCGAGTCCAGCGGACGAACTTGGCCAGCCCCACCCCCCAAGGCTATAGCCCACCCGTTTTTGTGGCCTTTTTCCGCTGGTCGAACTTGGCGCCCCGGCCTTCGGGCGGTTATTTTTGGGTGCGGCTGTGCTTCAGTCTATTTTTTTGCACTCGCAGCCGCTCAGCAAGTCTAGTCCCTTCTGAGTCCGGGCATGGATCGAACTTGGCCCGCCCACCCCCAAGGCTATAGCCCACCTGCTTTTGTGGCCTTTTTTCCGCTGGTCGAATGCCTGCCTTCGGGTCTGTTATTTTGGGTGCGCCTGCAGTCTATTTTTGCACTGCAGCTGCTCGCAGTCTAGTCCTTTCTGAGTCCGGGCGGATCTAACTTGGCCCGCCTCAAGGCTATAGCCCACCACAGGCCTTTTTCCGCTTGGTCGAACTTGCATGCCTGCTCAGGCGGGTTATTTTTGGGAGCTGGCTGTGACGGCGCTTTATTTTTGGCACACGGAGGTCAGCCAGAAAGTCTCGCCCCATTCGAGTCCGGGCGGATTTAACTGGCCAGCCTCTACCCCAAGGCTATAGCCCACCTGTTTTTGTGGCCTTTTTCCGCTGGATTTAACTTGGCGCCTGCCTTCAAGGAAGTTATTTTAGTCAAGGGCTGTACACGGTTAATTTTGGCACACGGAGGCCGCGTGCAAAGTCTCGCCCCATTCCGAGTCCGGCGGCCGAACTTGGCAAGCCCCACCCCCCAAGGCTATAGCCCACCTTGCTAGGGCCTTTTTCCACTGAGGAACTTGGCGCCTGCCTTCGGGCGGTTATTTTTGTAAAAGTGCTGTGCCCACAGCCTATTTTTGGCACACGCGGACGCCAAAGTCTAGTCCTTCCGAAGTCCAGCGGATTTAACTTCGCCAGCCCCATCCCCAAGGCTATAGCCCACCTGCTTGTGGCCTTTTTCCGCTGGATCAATCTTGGCGCCTGCCTCCGGTCATTTTTGGCGGCTGTGTCCGTAGTCTATTTTTGCACACGGCGTCAGCCGCAAAGTCTCGGCCCCATTCCGAGTCCGAGGATTTAACTGGCCAGCCTGACTCCCAAGGCTATAGCCCACCTGCTTGTGGCCTTTTTCCGCTTGGATTTAACTTTTGCCTGCCTCAAGGTTATTTTTTAAAAGGTGTTCATGGCCTATTTTTGGCACTGATGCCGCTTTCTCGCCCCATTCCAAGTCCGCGGACAACCTTGGCCAGCCCCAACCCCAAGGCTATATCCCACCTGCTTGGCCTTTTTCCATGGATTAACTTAGCACCCTGCCTTCGGTGGTTATTTTTTGTATATGCCATGCCCCATTTTTGGCACACGGAGGCTGCTCGAAAAGTCTCGCCCCATTCTGAGTCCGAGGATTTAACTTGGCCAGCCCCGCCTCTAAGGATATAGCCCACCTGCTTTGGTGTTATTTTAGGCGCTGTGCCCAAGGCCTATTTTTGGAACACAGAGTCCACTCGCAAAGTCTCGCCCCATTCCGAGTCCGGAGGCGAACTTGGCCAGCCCCACCCCCAAGGGGATAGCCCACCCATTTCAAGGGCCTTTTTCCGCTTGGATTTAACTTAAGGCGTCCCGGGTTGTCGGGTGTTATTTTTGGCCCGCTGGCCCTCTATTTTTGGCACACGGAGGCTGCTCACAAAGTCTCGCCCCATTCGGAGTCCGGTGGATGAAGGTTGCCAGCCCCACCCCTCAAGGATATAGCCCACCCTTTTTTGTGGCCTTTTTCCGCAGGACGAACTTGGCGCCCCGGCCTTCGGGCCGTTATTTTTGGGTGCGGCTGTGCCCGCGGCCTATTTTTGACGCACGGAGGCTGCTCGCCAAGTCTTGCCCCATTCTAAGTCCGGCGGACGAACTTGGCCAGCCCCACCCCCCAAGGCTATAGCCCACCCGTTTTTGTGGCCTTTTTCCGCTGGACGGACTTGGCGCCCCGGCCTTCGGCCTGTTATTTTTGGGCTGCTGTGCTCATGGCCTATTTTTGTTACACGAGCCCGCAAGAAAGTCTCTGCTCCATACTAAGTCCATGGATGAACTTGGCCAGCCCTAGCCCTCAAGGCTATAGCCCATCTGCTTTTAGGCCTTTTTCCACTGGATCTAACTTGGCGCCTGCCTTCGGGCGGGTTATTTTTGCCAGAGTGCCTGCGGCCTATTTCTGGCACACGGAGGTGCCTTGCCAAGTCTCGTCCCATTCCGAGTCCATGGATTTAATTTGGCCAGCCCCACCCCCAGAGGCTATATCCCACCCGTTTTTGTGGCCTTTTTCCGCTGGACGAACTTGGCGCCCCGGCCTTCGGGCAGTTATTTTTGGGCGCGGCTGTGCCCGCGGCCTATTTCTGGCACACGGAGGCGACTCACAAATTCTCGCCCCATTCCGAGTCCAGCGGACGAACTTGGCCAGCCCCACCCCCATATTATAGCCCACCACATGGGCGGTTATTTTGGCTGCCTCATTTTTTGGCACATCGAGGCCACTCGCAGTCTCGGCCCATTCGAAGTTCGGAGGACTAACTGGGCCAGCCCGACTTCAAGGCTATAGCCCACCTGCTTGGTGGCCTTTTTCCGATTAACTTTTTCGCCTGCCTTCGGGTTATTTTTGGTGCGGCCAGTTCGGCCTATTTTTTGGCAATGGATGCCGCTTGCAAATTCTCGCCCCATTCCAAGTCCGGCGGACAAACTTGGCCAGCCCCAACCCCCAAGGCTATATCCCACCCGTTTTTCTGGCCTTTTTCCGCTGGACGAACTTGGCGCCCCGGCCTTCGGGTGGTTATTTTTTGGTGGCTATGCCCGCGGCCCATTTTTGGCACACGGAGGCCGCTCGCAAAATCTCGCCCCATTCTGAGTCCGGAGGACGAACTTGGCCAGCCCCGCCCCCCAAGGATATAGCCCACCCGTTTTGGGCGGTTATTTTTAGGCGCGGCTGTGCCCGCGGCCTATTTTTGGCACACGGAGGCCACTCGCAAAGTCTCGTCCCATTCCGAGTCCGGCGGACGAACTTGTCCAGCCCCACCCCCCAAGGCTATAGCCCACCCATTTTTGCGGCCTTTTTCCGCTGGACGAACTTGGCGTCCCGGCTGTCGGGCAGTTATTTTTGGGCGCGGCTGTGCCCGCGTCCTATTTTTGGCACACGGAGGCTGCTCACAAAGTCTCGCCCCATTCGGAGTCCGGTGGATGAAGGTTGCCAGCCCCACCCCTCAAGGATATAGCCCACCCGTTTTTGTGGCCTTTTTCCGCAGGATCCCGCCTGCCTTCGGGCCGTTATTTTGGGTGCGGTGTGCCCGCCTATTTTTGATTTGACGGAGGCTGCTCGCCAAGTCTTGCCCCATTCTAAGTCCGCGGATTTAATCTGGCTACAGCCCCACCCCCAATGCTATAGCCCACCTGTTTTTGTGGCCTATTTCCGTGGACGAATTTGGCGCCTGCCTTTGGCCTGATATTTTTGGCTGCCAGCCTGCCTATTTTTGTTACACGGAGCCTGGCCAGAAAGTCTCATTCCATTCCAAGTCCGACGTGATGAACTTGGCCAGCCCTAGCCCCCAAGGCTATAGCCCACCTGCCAGGCCTTTTTTCCACTGGATTTAATCTTGGCGCCTGCCTTCGAGTGGTTATTTTTACGCCAGAGTGTGTGGCCTATTTCTGGCACACGGAGGCCGCTCGCAAAGTCTCGCCCCATTCCGAGTCCGGCGGACGAACTTGGCCAGCCCCACCCCCAGAGGCTATATCCCACCCATTTTTGTGGCCTTTTTCCGCTGGATCTCCCATGCCTGGCCTTTGGGCAAGTAGTTATTTTGCTGCTCATGCCTATTTCTGGCACACGGAGGCGACTCACAAAGTCTCACCCCATTCCGAGTCCGGCTGACGAACGTGGCCAGCCCCACCCCCCAAGGCTATAGCCCACCTGTTTTTGTGGCTCAGGACGCCTGCCTTCGGGCGGTTATTTTGGGCCTTTTTCCGCTGGATTTGAACTTGGCGCCTTCAAGGGTTATTTTAGTGCCTGTGGCCTATTTCTCGCACACGGAGGTCAGCTGCCGAAGTCTCGCCCTATTCCGAGTCCGCGGACGATTGGCCAGCCCCACCCCCAGGCTATATCCCACCCACAGGTGGCTTTTTCCTGGATTTAACTTGGCGCCTGCCTTCAAGGGGTGCTATTTTTGGCCTGTGGGCTATTTCTCACACACGGAGGCTCGCCAGAAAGTCTCGCCTATTCTGAGTCCGGCGGATCTAATTTGGCCAGCCCCACCTGAGGCTATATCCCACTGCTTTTTGTGGCCTTTTTTCCGCTGGATCTAATCCTGGCCTGCCTGGGCAAGTTTTTTGGGCGCTGGCCTATTTCTGGCACACGGAGGCCGCTCACAAATTCTCGCCCCATTCCGAGTCCAATGGATTTAACTTGGCCAGCCCCACCCCCATATAGCCCACCCACATGGCGGTTATTTTGGCTGCCAGTTCAAGGCCTATTTTTGCACACGAGCCACTCGCAAGTCTCGTCTCCCATTCCGAGTTCGAGGATCGAATGGGCCAGCCTGACTTCCCAAGGCTATAGCCCACCTGCTTTTTGGGCTCTTTTTCCATTGATCTAACTTTTTCGCCTGGGCGGTTATTTTTGCGCGTTCAAGGCCTATTTTTTGGCAATCCCTGGATGCCGCTTAAATTTTTTGCTCCCATTCCAAGTCCCATGGACAACTTGGCCAGCCCCAACCCCAAGGCTATATCCCACCTGCTTGGCCTTTTTCCTGGATTTAACTCATGCCTGCCTTCGGGTGGTTATTTTTCTATGCCCATTTTGGCACACGAGGTCGTCAAAATCTCGCTTATTCTCGAGTCCGAGGATGGCCAGCCTCATGATATAGCCCACCTGCTTTGGTTATTTTAGGCGGCTGTGCCCGCGGCCTATTTTTTGCACACGGAGGCCACTCGCAAACTATCACCCCATTCCGAGTCCGGGGGAAGAACCTGGCCAGCCCCACCCCCCAAGGCTATTGCCCACCCATTTTATGCTTTTTTTCCGCTGGACGGCCCGGGTTGGGGTAGTTATTTTTAAGGCTGCTGCCTGGCCCCTATTTTGGCACACTGAGGCTGCTCACAAAGTCACGCCCCAGACGGAGTCCGGAGGATGAAGGATGCAAGCCCCACCCCTCAAGGATATAGCCCAATTTTTCAGGGCCTTTTTCCAGGATTCTTGCCTGCCTTCGGGTTATTTTGGGTGTGCTATTTTTGACGCACGGAGGCTGCTCGCCAAGTCTTGCCCCATTCTAAGTCCGGCGGACGAACTTGGCCAGCCCCACCCCCCAATGCTATAGCCCACCCGTTTTTGTGGCCTTTTTCCGCTGGACGGACTTGGCGCCCCGGCCTTTGGCCTGATATTTTTGGGCGCGGCTGTGCCCGCGGCCTATTTTTGTTACACGGAGCCCGCTCGCAAAGTCTCATTCCATTCCAAGTCCGACGGATGAACTTGGCCAGCCCTAGCCCCCAAGGCTATAGCCCACCCGTTTTTGTGGCCTTTTTCCACTGGACGAACTTGGCGCCCCGGCCTTCGAGTGGTTATTTTTGGCCAGAGTGCCTGTGGGCTCATTTCTGGCACACCTGAGGTCAGCCAAGAAAGTCTCGCCCATTCCGAGTCCCATGACGAAAGTTGGCCAGCCCCACCCCCCCAGGCTATATCCCACCCATTTTGTGGCCTTTTTCCATGGACTAATCTGGCGCCTTTGGCAGTTATTTTTGGCTGGTTGTGCAGTTCATGGCCTATTTTTGGCACACTGAGGCGACTCACAAAGTCTCACCCTATCTCGAGTCCGGCTGATTAATCCTTGGCTAGCCCCACGCTATAGCCCACCTGTTTTGGGCGTTCTGAGGATCTAATCTCGCCTGCCTTCGGGCTGTTATTTTTGGGCGCGGCTGTGCCCGCTGCCTATTTTTTGTAAACGGAGGCGGCTCAGAAGTCTCATCCACTGAGTCCGCGGATCTTAACTTCGCCAGCCCCACCCCCCAAGGCTATAGCCCACCCGTTTTTGTGGCCTTTTTCCGCTGGACGAACTTGGCGCCCCGGCCTTCGGGCTGTTATTTTTGGGCACGGCTGTGGTCGCGGCCGATTTTTGTTACACGGAGCCCGGCCAAGAAAGTCTTCTGCTCCATTCCAAGTCCCGGATAACTTGGCTAGCCCCACCCCCAAGGCTATAGCCCACCTGCTTTTGTTGGTTTTTTCCACTGGACTTAACTTTGGCGCCCTGCCTGGATGTTATTTTTGGTTTACAGTGCTCAAGGCCTATTTCTGGCACACGGAGGCCGCTCGCAAAGTCTCACCCCATTCCGAGTCCGGATGACGAACTTGGCCTGCCCCACCCTCCATGGCTATAGCCCACCCGTTTTTGTGGCCTTTTTCCGCTGGACGAACTTGGCGCCCCGGCCTTCGGGCGGCTATTTTTGGGTACGGCTGTGCCCGCGGCCTATTTTTGGTACACGGAGGCGGCTCGCAAAGTCTCATCCAATTCTGAGTCCGGCGGACGAACTTCGCCAGCCCCACCCCCCAAGGCTATAGCCCACCTGCCAGGGCCTTTTTCCGCTGGATTAACTCATGCCTGCCTGGCTGTTATTTTTGGGCACGGCTGTGGTCGCGGCCGATTTTTGTTACACGGAGCCCGCTCGCAAAGTCTCGTTCCATTCCAAGTCCGGCGGACGAACTTGGCCAGCCCCACCCCCCAAGGCTATAGCCCACCCGTTTTTGTGGCCTTTTTCCACTGGACGAACTTGGCGCCCCGGCCTTCGGGCGGTTATTTTTGGGCGCCGCAGTGCCCGTGGCCTATTTCTGGCACACGGAGGCCGCTCGCAAAGTCTCGCCCCATTCCGAGTCCGGCGGACGAACTTGGCCAGCCCCACCCCCAGAGGCTATATCCCACCCGTTTTTGTGGCCTTTTTCCGCTGGACGAACTTGGCGCCCCAGCCTTCGGGCAGTTATTTTTGGGCGCGGCTGTGCCCGCGGCCTATTTTTGGCACACGTAGGCCACTCGTAAAGTCTCGTCCCATTCCGAGTCCGGCGGACGAACTGGGCCAGCCCGACCCCCCAAGGCTATAGCCCACCCGTTTTTGTGGCCTTTTTCCGCTGGATGAACTTTGCGCCCCGGCCTTCAGGCGGTTATTTTTGGCTTGTGCCAGGCCTATTTTTTGAACATGGATGTCAGCTGCAGTCTCGCCTCATTCGAGTCCTCATGGATAACTTGGCCAGCCCCGCCTCAAGTCTATAGCCCACCTGCTTTTTGTAGGGCCTTTTTCCGCTGGATCTAACTTGGCGCTGCATGGCTTCAGGTGAAAGTTATTTTTGGGCTGTGCCATGCCCTATTTTTGGCACACGGATGCCGCTCGCAAAGTCTCGCCCCATTCGGAGTCCGGTAGACGAACTTGGCCCGCCCCGCCTCCCAAGGCTATAGCCCACTTGTTTTTGTGGCCTTTTTCCGCTGCACGAACTTGGCGCCTTCAGCCAGTAGTTATTTTGGGTCTGGCTGCTCCAGTTTTTTGCATTGACACGGTGCCGCCGATAGTCTCTCATTCCGAGTCCGGGCGGATTTAACCCTGGCCATCCCTCCCCAAGGCTATAGCCCACCTGGACCTCTTTCCGTTGATCTTAACTTGGCGCCTCAGCCTTCGGGTTATTTTTGGGCGGTTGTGTCCATGGCCTATTTTTACACATGGATGCCGCTGCAAAGTCTCACCCATTCCGAGTCCCATGGATGAACTTGGACAGCCCCGCCTCAAGTCTATAGCCCACCTGCGGGCCTTTTTTTTCCGCTGAACGAACTGGGAGCCTTCTGGGTTATTTTGGAGCTGCCTGCTGGCTCCTATTTTTGCACACGGAGGCCACTGAAAAGCCCCATCCTATTCGAAGTCCGGGCGGATTTAATCTGGCTCCGCCCCACTCTAAGGCTATAGCCCAATCTGCTTTGGTGGCATTTTTTCCGCTGGATCTAATGCCTGCCTGGAGGTGGGCGCTGGCCAGATCATGCCTTTTTTGGCACCTGGATGCAGCTCGCAATTCTCGCCTATTCCGAGTCCGGCAGACGAATCCTTGGCCAGCCTCCGCCTCCAAGGATATAGCTCCACCTGCTTTGGCGCTGGCTTTGCCTGTGGCCTATTTTTTGGTACACGGAGGTCAGCCAAGAGTCTCACCCCATTCCGAAGTCCGGGCGGATCTTAACTTGGGCAGCCCCACCCCACAAGGCTGTAGCCCACCTGTTTTTGTCGCCTTTTTCCGCTGGACGAATTTGGCGCCCCTGCCTTCGGGCGGTTATTTTTGGGCGCGGCTGTGCCTGCGGCCTTTTTTTTGCACATGGAGGCCACTCGGAAAGCCTCATCCTATTCCGAGTCCGGCGGACGAACTTGGCCAGCGCCACCCCCCAAGGCTATAGCCCATCCGTTTTGGTGGCCTTTTTCCGCTGGACGAACTTGGCGCCCCGGCCTTCGGGCTGTTATTTTTGGGCACGGCTGTGCCCGCAGCCTATTTTTGGTACACAGTTACCACTCGCATAGTCTCGTCCCATTCCGAGTCCGGCAGACGAACATGGCCAGCCCCACCCCCCAAGGCTATAGCCCACCCGTTTTTGTGGCCTTTTTCCGCTGGATGAACTTAGCGTCCCGGCCTTCGGGAGGCTATTTTTGGGGACGGCGGTGCACGCGGCCTATTTTTGGCACATGGAGGCTGCTCGCAAAGTCTCACCCACCTGAGTGCGGGGACGAACTTGGCCAGCCCCAAAGGCTATAGCCCACCCAGGCCTTTTTTCCGCTGGAGAACTTGGCCTTCGGGCGGTTATTTTTGGTTGTGCCCTATTTTTGGCACGATGCTGCAGTCTCGGCCCCATTCCGAGTCCTGCGGACGAACTTGGCCAGCCACGCCCCCCAAGTCTATAGCCCACCCGTTTTTGTGGCCTTTTTCCGCTGGATGAACTTAGCGCCCCGGCCTTCGGGAGGCTATTTTTGGGGACGGCGTTGCCCGCGGCCTATTTTTGGCACATGGAGGCTGCTCGCAAAGTCTCGTCCAATTCCGAGTGCGGCGGACGAACTTGGCCATCCCCACCCCCCAATGCTATAGCCCACCCGTTTTTGTGGCCTTTTTCCGCTGGATGAACTTAGCGCCCCGGCCTTCGGGAGGCTATTTTTGGGGACGGCGGTGCCCGCGGCCTATTTTTGGAACATGGAGGCTGCTCAGAAGTCTCGCCCACGAAAAGTGGCGGATTTAACTTGGCCATCCCACCCCCAATGCTATAGCCCACACTTTTTTGTGTCCTTTTTCCGCTGGATGAACTTAGCTACTCGCCTTCGAGGCTATTTTTGGGACGGCAAAGGCCTATTTTTTGAACATGGAGGCTTGCTCTGCAGTCTCGCCCACCCGAGGGCGGATCTTAACTTGGCCATCCCCACCCCCCAATGCTATAGCCCACCCGTTTTTGTGGCCTTTTTCCGCTGGACGAACTTGGCGCCCCGGCCTTCGGGAGGTTATTTTTGGGCGCGGCTATGCCTGCAGCCTATTTTTTGCACACGGAGGCCACTCGGAAAGTCTCATCCCATTCCGAGTCCGGCGGACGAACTTGGCCAGCCCCACCCGTTTTGGTGGCATTTTTCCGCTGGACGAATTTGGCGCCCCGGCCTTCGGGCAGTTATTTTTGGGCGCGGCTGTGCCCACGGCCTATTTTTGGCACACGGTTGCCGCTCGCATAGTCTCGCCCCATTCCGAATCCGGCGGACGAACATGGCCAGTCCCACCCCCCAAGGCTATAGCCCACCCGTTTTTGTGGCCTTTTTCCGCTTGACGAAGTTGGCGCCGCGGCCTTCGGGCGGTTATTTCTAGGCGCGGCTGTGTCCGCGTCCTATTTTTGGCACACGGATGCCGCTCGCAAAGTCTCGCCCCATTCCGAGTCCGGCGGACGAACTTGGCCAGCCCCGCCCCCCAAGGCAATAGCCCACCCGTTTTTGTGGCCTTTTTCCGCTGGATGAATTTGGCGCCCCGGCCTTCGGGCAGTTATTTTTGGGCGCGGCTATGCCCACGGCCTATTTTTGGCACACGAAGGTGGCTCGCAAAGTCTCGCCCCATTCCGAGTCCGGCGGACGAACTTGGCCAGCCCCACCCCCCAAGGCCATAGCCCACCCGTTTTTGTGGCCTTTTTCCGCTGGATCTAATCTTGGCGCCTGCCTGGTTATTTTGGGCGTGACTGTGCCCGCGGCCTATTTTTGGTACACGGAGACCACTGGCAAAGTCTCACCCCATTCCGAGTCCGGATCGAATTCTACGGCCCCACCCCCAAGTCCCACGGCCCCCTGCTTTTGCCTTTTACATGGACGACTGGGCGCCTGCCTGGCAAGTAGTTATTTTGGGTGCCTGTGCCTGCAGCCTATTTTTTGCACACGGAGGCCACTCGGAAAGTCTCATCCCATTCCGAGTCCGGCGGACGAACTTGGCCAGCCCCAACCCCCAAGGCTATAGCCCACCTGCCAGGGTCTTTTCCGTTGACAAATCCGCCCGGCCGCCGGGCGGTTATTTTGGGCTGCTGTGCCCGTGGGCCTATTTTTGGCACACGGACGCTGCAAAGTCTCGCCTATTCCGAGTCCGGGCGGATTTAACTTGGCCAGCCTCCAAGGCTATAGCTCACCTGCTGGCCATTTTCCGCCGGACGAACTGGGCGCCCCGGCCTTCGGGCGGTTATTTTTGGGCGCGGCTAGGCCTGCCGCCTATTTTTTGCACACGGAGGCCACTCGAAATGTCTCATCCCATTCTGAGTCCGGCGGACAAACTTGGCCAGCCCCACCCCCCAAGGCTATAGCCCACCCGTTTTGGTGGCCTTTTTCCGCTGGACGAACTTGTCGCCCCACCCTTCGGGCGGTTATTTTTGGGCGCGGCTGTACCCGTGGCTTATTTTTGGCACACGGAGGCCACTCGCAAAGTCTCGTCCCATTCCGAGTCCGTCGGACGAACTTGGCCAGCCCCCACCCCCAAGGCTATAAACCACCCGTTTTTGTGGCCTTTTTCCGCTGGACGACCTTGGCTCCCCGGCCTTCGGGTGGATATTTTTGGGCATGGCTGTGCCCGTGGCCTATTTTTGGCGCACAGAGGCTGCTCGCAAAGTCTCGCCCCATTCCGAGACCGGCGGATGAACTTGGCCACCCCCACCCCCCAAGGCTATAGCCCACCCGTTTTTGTGGCCTTTTTCCGCTGGACGAACTTGGCGCGCCGGCCCTCGGGCAGTTATTTTTGGGCGCGGCTGTGGCCGCTGCCTATTTTTGGCACACGGAGGCCGCTCTCAAAGTTTCGTCCCATTCCGAGTCCGTCGGGCGAACATGGCCAGCCCCACCCCCCAAGGCTATAGCCCACCCGTTTTTGTGGCCTTTTCCCGCTGGATTAACTCTTTCGGGCGCCCGCCTGGTGAAAGTTATTTTTGGGCTGTGCTCAAGGCCTATTTTTTTTACACAGAGGCCACTGCAAGAAGTCTCGTTCCCATTCTGAGTCCGGATCTAACTTGGCCAGCCCCTCACCCCTCTAAGGCTATAAACCACCTGGGTTTTTTCCGCTGGACCTTGGCTCCCCGGGCCTTCGGTGGATATTTTTATGGCTGTGCCTGTGGGTTTTTTTTGGCGACACAGAGGCTGCCTGCAGTCTGCCCCATTTCGAGTCCGCGGATTTAAGATGGCCAGCCCCACCCCCCAAGGCTATAGCCCACCCGTGTTTGTGGCCTTTTCCCGCTGGACGAACTCGGCGCCCCGGCCTTCGGGTGGTTATTTTTGGGCGCGGCTGTGCCCACGGCCTATTTTTGGCACACAGAGCCCGCTCCTAAAGTCTCGTCTCATTCCGAGTCCGGCGGACGAACTTGGCCAGCCCCACCCCCCAAGGCTATAGCCCACCCGTGTTTAGGCTATTTCTCCGAGGGATTTAACTTGATGCCCGGCCTTATTTTTGGACGCCTGGCCAGACGCGGCCTATTTTTGCCACATGGAGGCTGCCGCAGTGTCGCCCATTCCGAGTCCGGCGGATGAATTCGGCCAGCCCCACCCCCTAAGTGCTATAGGCCCAACTGCTTGTGGCCTTTTTTCCGCTGGATTAACCTCGGCGCCCGGCTCGGGTGATTTTTTTTGGGCGCGGCTATGCCCGTGGTCTATTTTTGGCACACGGAGGCCACTCGCAAAGTCTCACCCCATTCCGAGTCCGGCGGACGAACTTGGCCAGCCCCACCCCCCAAGGCTATAGCCCACCCATTTTTGTGGCCTTTTTCCGCTGGACGAACGTGGCGCCCCGGCCTTCGAACGGTTATTTTTGTGTACGGCTGTGCCCACGTCCTATTTTTGGTACACGGAGGCTGCTCACAAAGTCTCGCCCCATCCCAAGTCCGGCGGACGAACTTGGCCAGCCCCACCCCCGAAGGCTATAGCCCAACTGCTTGGTGGCCTTTTTTCCTACTGGATGAACTAGGCGCCTGGCCTCGGGCGTTATTTTGGCACGGCTGTGCCCGCAGCCTATTTTTGGCTCACAGACGCCGCTCGCAAAGTCTCGCCCCATTCCGAGACCGGCGGATAAACCTGGCCTCCCCCACCCGCCAAGGCTATAGCCCACCCGTTTTTGTCGCCTTTTGGACGAATCTCATGCCGCCTTTGGCTATTATTTTTGTCGTGCCTGTGGGCCTATTTTTTGGTACATGGAGGCCACTGCAGTCTCTGCCCCATTCGAGTCCGGGCGGATAACATGGCCAGCCCTCAAATTTCTTCAAGGCTATAGCCCACCTGTTAGGCCTATTTCACTGACTAACTTGGCGCCTGCCTGGGTGGTTATTTTTGGGTGAGGTTTTGGCACACGGAGGCCGCTCCTAAAGTCTCATCCCATTCCGAGTCCGGCGGATGAACTTGGCCAGCCCCATCCCCCAAGGCTATATCCTGCCCGTTTTTGTGGCCTTTTTCCGCTGGACGAACTTGGCGCCCCGGCCTTCGGGCCGTTATTTTTGGGCGCGGCTGTGCCCACGGCCTATTTTTGGCACACAGAGGCTGCTCGAAAAGTCTCACCCCATTCCAAGTCCGCCGGACAAACTTGGCAAGCCCCACCCCCCAAGGCTATAGCCCACCCGTTTTTGTGGCCTTTTTCCGCTGGATGAACTTGGCGCCCCGGCCTTCGGGCGGTTATTTTTGGGTGCGGCTGTGCCCGCAGCCTATTTTTGGCACACGGAGGCCGGTCGCAAAGTCTCGCCCCATTCCGAGTCCGGCGGACGAACTTGGCAAGTCCCACCCCCCAAGGCTATAGCCCACCCGTGTTTGTGGCCTTTTTCCGCTGGACGAACTTGGAGGCCCGGCCTTCGGGTTATTTTTGGGCGCGGCTGTGCCCGCGGCCTATATTTGGCACACGGAGGCCGCTCCTAAAGTCTCGTTCCATTCCGAGTCCGGCGGACGAACTTGGCCAGCCCCACCCCCCAAGGCTATAGCCGCCCGCTAAGCAGGCTTTTTTCCGCTGGATCTAACTTTGGCGCCTGCCTCGGGCGGTTATTTTTGGGCGCGGCTGTGCCCGCGGCCAATTTTTGGCACACGGAGGCGCCTCGCAAAGTCTGGCCCCATTCCGAGTCCCATGGATTTAACCCTGGCCAGCCCCACCTCAAGGCTATAGCCCACCTGCTTGTGGCCTTTTTCCGCTGGATGAACTTGGCACCCTGCCTTCGGGCGTTATTTTTAATGCTGTGTTCGTCATATTTTTGGCACACGGAGGTTGCTCGCAACGGTCGCCCCATCTGATTCCGGCGGATTTAACCTTGTCCAGCTCACCCCCCACGGCTATAGCCCACCTGTTTCAGGCCTCTTTCCGCTGGACTTAATCTTGGATGCGCCCTTCGGTTATTTTTGCTGCGGTTACCTCTCTATTTTTGGCACACGGAGGTCAGCCGCAGTGTCGCTTCATTCTCGAGTCCGGGCGGAGGAACTTGGCCTGCTCCCGCCCTGGCTATAGCCCACCCCTTTTTGTGGCCTTTTTTCGATGGATGAACTTGGCACCCGCCTTCATGTTATTTTGGGCTGCTGTCACGCTTATTTTTGGCACACGCAGGTCCCTCGCAACGCCTCGCCTCCATCTGATTCCGCGGATTTAACATGGCCTGGCTCCACCTCCCATTTCACGGCTATAGCCACCCGTGTTTGTGGCCTCTTTCCGCTGGATTAACTTGATGCGCTGCCTGGCGGTTATTGGGCCGCCAAGGCCCCCCATTTTTTGGCACACGGAGGCCGCTCGCAAAGTGTCGCCCCATTCCGAGTCCGGCGGAGGAACTTGGCCTGCCCCACCCCCGAAGGCTATAGCCCACCCGTTTTTGTGGCCTCTTTCCGCTGGACGAACATGGATGCGCCTGGTTATTTTTTTGCGCCAAGGCCCTATTTTTTGGCACGAGGCCGCCGCAGTGTCGCCCATTCCGAGTCCGGAGGAATCCTTGCCCTACTCAAGGCTATAGCCCACCTGCTTTGTGGCCTTTTTCCATGGATCTAACTTTGGCGCTTGGCCAAGGACATTATTTTGGGCGCGGCTCTGCCCGTGGTCTATTTTTGGCACACGGAGGCCACTCGGAAAGCCTCATCCTATTCCGAGTCCGGCGGACGAACTTCGCCCGCCCGACCCCCCAAGGCTATAGCCCACCTGTTTTTGTGGCCTTTTTCCGCTGGACGAACTTGGCGCCCCGGCCTTCGGGCGGTTATTTTTGGGTGCGGCTGTGGCCGTTCCCTAGTTTTGGCACACAGAGGCCGCTCGCAAAGTCACGCCCCATTCCGAGACCGGCGGACAAACTTGGCCACCCCCACCTCCCAAGGCTATAGCCCACCCGTTTTTGTGGCCTTTTTCCGCTGGACGAACTTGGCGTCCCGGCCTTCGGGTGGTTATTTTTGGGCGCGGCTTTGCCCGAGGCCTATGTTTGGCCCACGTAGGCTGCTCGCAAAGTCTTGTCCCATTCGGAGTCCGCCGGACGAACTTGGCCAGCCCCACCCCCCAAGGCTATAGCCCACCCATTTTTGTGGCCTTTTTCCTGGATCTAACTTGGCGCCTTCCTGGGTGGTTATTTTGGGTTCACAGCCTGCACGCCTTTCTGGCACACGGAGGCCGCCGCAAAGTCTCGGCCCCATTCCCGAGTCCGGGCGATTTGAACTTGGCCAGCCCCACCCCCGAGCCCACCCGTTTTTGTGGCCTTTTTCCGCTGGACGAACTTGGCGCCCCAGCCTTCGGGCGGTTATTTTTGGTGCGGCTGTGCCGTACCCTAGTTTTGCCACACAGAGGCCGCTCGCAAAGTCACGCCCCATTCCGAGACCGGCGGACAAACTTGGCCACCCCCACCTCCCAAGGCTATAGCCCACCCATTTTTGTGGCCTTTTTCCGCTGGACGAACTTGGCGTCCCGGCCTTCGGGCGGTTATTTTTGGGCGCGCCTTTGCCCTTGGCCTATGTTTGGCCCACGTAGGCTGCTCGCAAAGTCTTGTCCCATTCGGAGTCCGCCGGACGAACTTGGCCAGCCCCACGCCCCAAGGCTATAGCCCACCCATTTTTGTGGCCTTTTTCCGCTGGTTGAACAAGTCACCCCACCCTCCGGGTGGTTATTTTTGGGTGTGGCTGTGCCCATGGCCTATTTTTGGTGCTCGGAGGCCGCTCGCAAAGTCACGCCCCATTCCGAGTCCCGCGGACGAACTTGGCCAGCCCCACCCCCCAAGGCTATAGCCCACCCGTTTTTGTGGCCTTTTTCCTCACTGGGATCCTTGGCGCCCCAGCCTTCGGCGGTTATTTTGAAAGTGGCTTGTGCCGCTGCCCATTTTTGCACACGGGGGCCGCTCAAAAAGTCTCGTCCCATTCCGAGTCCGGAGGATGAACTTGGCCAGCCCAACCACCCAAGGCTAGCCCACCCGTTTTTGTGGCCTTTTTCCGCTGGACGAACTTGGAGCTCCGGCCTTCGGTCGGTTATGTTTGGGCGCGTGTGTGTCCGTGGCCAATTTTTGGCACACGGAGGCCGCTCGCAAAGTCTCGCCCCATTCCGAGTCTGGCGGACGAACTTGGCCAGCCCCACCCCCGAACGCTATAGCCCACCCGTTTTTGTGGCCTTTTTCCGCTGGACGAACTTGGCATGCCTGCATCTGGCTGTTATTTTTATACAGCGGCCTATTTTTGGAACACGTGGGCCGCTCGCAAAGTCTCATCCCATTCTGAGTCCGGGGGACGAACTTGGCCAGCCCCACCCCCCAAGGCTAGCCCACCCGGTTTTGTGGCCTTTTTCCGCTGGACGAACTTACGCCTGCCTGGTGGTAATTTTAAGGGCTGTGCCCGCGGCCTATTTTTGGCACACGGAGGCCACTGGCAAAGTCTCGCCCAATTCCGAGTCCGGTCGACGAACTTGGGCAGCCCCACCCCCCAAGGCTATAGCCCACCCGTTTTTGTGGCCTTTTTCCGCTGGACGAACGCGGCGCCCCGGCCTTTGGGCGGTTATTTTTGGGCGCGTTGTGGCCGCGGTCTATTTTTGGCACACGGAGATCCCTCGCAAAGTCTCACCCCATTTCATTTCGAGTCCGGACGGATTTAACCCTGCCCCACCCCCTCTAAGGCTATAGCCCACCTGCTTTACGGCCTTTTTCCGCTGGATTTAATCTTGGCGTCCGCCTTGGGGCGGCAATTTGGGTGAAGCTGTGCATGGGCTCATTTTTTTGGCACACGGAGGTCCAGAAGTCTCGCCCCATTCCGAGTCCGGCGGACAAACTTGGCCAGCCCCACCCCCCAATGCTATAGCGCACCCATTTTTGTGGCCTTTTTGCGCTGGACGAACTTGGCGCCCAGGCCTTGGGGCGGTTAATTTTGGGCGCAGCTGTGCCCGCGGCCTATTTTTGGCACACGGAGGCCGCTCGCAAAGTCTCGCCCCATTCCGAGTCCGGCGGACAAACTTGGCCAGCCCCACCCCCCAATGCTATAGCGCACCCATTTTTGTGGCCTTTTTCCGCTGGACGAACTTGGCATGCCTCGGCTTCGGCGGTTATTTTGGGGCGCTCATGCCTATTTTTTTGGCACACGGAGGTCAGCAGAAAGTCTCGCACCATTCAGAGTCCGGCTGACGACTCTGGCCAGGCCCACCCCCCAAGGCTCTAGCCCACCTGCTTTTTGTGGCAGCTCGCTGGATCATTGTCTTGGCGCCCCGCCTTCGGTCGGTTATTTTCGTATGCTGGGTTGTGCTCAAGGCCTTTTCGCTTCACTGACACCGATCGCAGTCTCGTCCCCATTCGAGTCCGGCGGATTTGACCTTGGCCAGCCCCACCTCAAGGCTATAGCCCACCCATTTTTGTGGCCTTTTTCCGCTGGACGAACTTGGCGCCCCGGCCTTCGGGTGGTTATTTTGGGGCGCGGCTGTGCCCGGGTCGTATTTTTAGCTCACGGAGGTCGCTCGCAAAGTCTAGCTCCATTCCGAGTCTGGCGGACGACCTTGGCCAGCCCCACCCCCCGAGGCTATAGCCCACCCGTTTTTGTGGCCTTTTTCGCCTGGACGAACTTGGCGCCCCGGCCTTCGGGTGGTTATTTTTTGCGTGCTGTGTCAAGGCTCATTTCTCAAGGCACATCGGAGGTCAGCCAGCAATGTCTCGGCCCCATTCCAGTCCGGGCGGAGGAAATAGGCCAGCCTCCACTCTCGGACGCTTATAGCCCACCTGCTTGTGGCCTTTTTCCGCTGGACAATCTTGGCGCCTCGGCCTTCGGGCGGTTATTTTGGTGCGCTGTGCTCATGCCTATTTTTGGCACACGGAGATCCCTCGCAAAGTCTCACCCCATTCCGAGTCCGGCGGACGAACTTGGCCAGCCCCACCCCCCAAGGCTATAGCCCACCCGTTTTTACGGCCTTTTTCCGCTGGACGAACTTGGCGGCCCGGCCTTGGGGCGGTTAAATTTGGGCGCAGCTGTGCCCGCGGCCTATTTTTGGCACACGGAGGCCGCTCGCAAAGTCTCGCCCCATTCCGAGTCCGGCGGACAAACTTGGCCAGCCCCACCCCCCAATGCTATAGCGCACCCATTTTTGTGGCCTTTTTGCGCTGGACGATCTTGGCGCCTGCCTTATGCTGTTAATTTTAAGGGCGTAGCTGTGCCATGCCTATTTTGGCACACGAGGCCGCCGCAGTATCGCCTCATTCTGAGTCCGGGCGGACAAACTTGGCCAGCCCCACCCCCAATGCTATAGCGCACTCCATTTTGTGGCCTTTTGCTTGGATTGATCTAACTTGGCGCCTGCCTTCAAGGCGATTTTGTATGCGCTGCCAAGGGCGTATTTTGGCACACACGGAGGCCGCCGCAGTCTCATCCCATTCGAGTCCGCGGACAAACTTGGCCAGCCCCACCCCCAATGCTATAGCGCACCCATTTTGGGCCTTTTTCCGCTGGATCTAACTTGGCGCCTGCCTTGGTGCGTTAATTTTAGCGAGCTCCCATGCCTATTTTTTGCACACGGAGGTCCCAAAGTCTCGCCCCATCTCAACCGCGGATCTACAGGCCCACCCCCAAGGCTATAGCCGATCCGCTATGCCATTTCCGCTGGATCTAATCGGGCGTCTGCCTTGGGCGGTTAATTTGGGCTTAGCTGTGCTCATGCATATTTTGGCACACGGAGGCTGCAAAGTCTCGCCCCATTCTGAGTTCGGCGGACGAACTTCGCCAGCCCCACCCACCAATGCTATAGCGCACCCATTTTTTTGGCCTTTTTCCGCTGGATCTAATCTTGGCGCCTGCCTTGGCGCTAAGCACTTGGTAGCTGTTCGCTGCATTTTTTGGCACACGGAGGTCGCTGCAAAGTTCGCCTCATTCCCGAGTCCGCGGACAAACTTGGCCAGCCCCAATTCCCAATGCTATAGCGCACTCCATTTGTGGCCTTTTTTATGCGCTGGATTTAACTTGGCTTCCTGCCTCAAGGTTATTTTGGGGCTGCTACAGCTCAAGGCCTATTTTTTTGGCACACGGAGGTCAGCCAAAGTCTCGCCCCATTCCGAAGTCCGTGGATTTAATTTGCCAGGCTCCACCCCCAAGGCTAGCCCATCCGCTTATGCCATTTTCCGCTGGATTTAACTTGATCTGCCCGGGTTAATTTTGGCGCAGCTGTGCTCATGGGTATATTTTGGCAGACGGAGGCCGCTCGCAAAGTCTCGCCCCATTCCGAGTCCGGCGGACGAATTTGGCCAGGCCCACCCCCCAAGGCTATAGCCCACCCGTTTTTGTAGCCTTTTTCCGCTGGATTTAAATTCTCCCCGCTTGGGTGGTTATTTTGGGCGCACAGTTCCGGGTCGTATTTTTAGCTCACGGAGGTCGCTCGCAAAGTCTAACTCCATTCCGAGTCTGGCGGACAAACTTGGCCTGCCCCACCCCCCAAGGCTATAGCCCACCCGTTTTTGTGGCCTTTTTCCGCTGGATCTAACTTACGCCTGCCTTCGGGCGTTATTGGCACGGCTGTGCTCTGCGGCCTATTTTTTGCACACGGACACTGCTCAAGAAGTCTCGCTCCATTCGAGTCCGTGGATTTAATCCTGGCACAGCCCCATCCCCAAGGCTATAGCCCACCCATGCTTTTGATAGCCTTTTTCCATGGACGGTCTTGGCAACCCGCCTTCGGGTATTTTGGGGCGCTGGCTGTTCGGTCTCTATTTTTTTCACGGAGGTCGCCTCAAGCAAAGTCTCGCCCATTCGAGTCCGTGGAAATCTTGGCCAGCCTCACTCCCTGCAAGGCTATAGCCCACCCATTTTGTGGTCTTTTTCGTCGCTGACTTGGGAATGTTTCTTGCCCGGCTCAAGTTATTTTGGGCTACAGCTCAAGGCCTATTTTTTTTTTGGCACACGGAGGTCCCAGTCTCGCCTCGATCTGAGTCCCGGAGAACTTGGCCAGCCCCACTCCCAAATGCTATAGCGCACCTGCTTTAGGCCTTTTTTCCGCTGGACTAACTTGGCATTGGGGTGTTATTTTTGGCACGGCTGTGCTCAAGGCCTATTTCTGGCACACGGAGCCCGCTTTGCAAGAAAGTCTCGCCCCATTCCGGAGTCCAAGGACAAACTTGGCCAGCCCCAATTCCCTGAACGCCATAGCCCACCCGCTTTTATGGCCTTTTTCCGCTGGATCTAACTTACGCCTGCCTCACCAAGATATTTTTGGTGCGGTTGTGCCAGCTGGCCTATTTTGAACACGGGGGCCGCCAGAAAGTCTGGCCCTATTCTGAGTCCCGAGGATCTAACTTGGCCAGCCCACTTCCCCTGCTAGCCTTCCACCCTGCTATAGGTTTTTTCCGCTGGACTTAATCTTGGCGCCTTTACGCTTTTGGTTGTATTTTTGTGTACACAGCTCAAGGCCTACTTTCTTTGTACACGGAGGTCAGCCGCAGTCTCGCCTCATTCCGAGTCCGGGCGGATTTAATCTTTGGCCAGCCCCACCTTAATTTCCGAACGCTTATAGCCCACCCACAGCTTTTTGGCCTTTTTCCGCTGGATCTTGGCACCCCGGCTGGGCGGTTATTTTTGGGTGCTGTTAGCGGCTCATTTTTGAACACGGGGTCAGCTTCAAGAAGTCTCGTCCCCATTCGAAAGTCCGGAGGACGAACTTGCCAGCCCCACCCAAGGCTAGCCCAATCTGCGCTTTTTGTGGCCTTTTTTCCACTGATTT
This sequence comes from Citrus cavaleriei, assembly GCA_030448925.1. Classification (NCBI taxonomy): domain Eukaryota; kingdom Viridiplantae; phylum Streptophyta; class Magnoliopsida; order Sapindales; family Rutaceae; genus Citrus; species Citrus cavaleriei. Next base: position 127,016 of record JAUJEN010000179.1, read on the forward strand.
AAACTTGGCGCCTTGGGCGAAAGACTTTTATGCTGCTGGTCATGCCTATTTTTAGCACACGGAGGCTGTTCAAAGTCTGCCTCATTCCGAGTCCGGCGGACAAACTTGGCCAATCCCACCCCCCAAGGCTATTGCCCACCTGCTTAAGTTATCAATCTTGCAGCCCTTTTTCCAATCGGATTTAATCTGATTGGCGCCTGCTTTGGGCGGGCACTTTGGCTGACCAGCTCAAGGGCTATTTGCACACGGAGGCTGCCCCAAAGTCTCATCCCATCTGACCTCATGCGGATCTAACTGGCCAGCCCCACCTCCAAAGCTATAGCCCACCCAGGGCCTTTTCTCGCTGGATTAACTTGCCTGTTTCCGGCCTTGGTGGTTATTTTGGTTGTGCGTTGTACCAGGGTCCTGCGCCTATTCTGGCACACGAGGCTGCAGCTTTAAAGTCTGAAAGTTCGGGCCCCATTCTGAGTCCGCGGATCTAACTTGGCCACCTCCCACCCAACGCTATAGCCCATGCTTTTGTAGGCCTTTTTCCGCTGGATTTGGTCTTGCACACCGCCTTCGGGCGGTTATTTTGAACACGGGTCCCTTTAAAGTCTCTCTATTCGAGTCCGAGGATCGAACTTGGCCAGCCTCCCACCCCCCGCAAGGCTAGCCCACCTGCTTTTAGGATTTAATCCTTGCTGGAACTTTTGGCGCCCTGCCCTTCGGTCGGTTATAAAGCTTAAGGCTGTAGGTGTCAATTTGGGCACACGAGGCCGCCAAAGTCTCTCGGCGAGTCCATGGGCGTCGAATCGCCAGCCCCACCCCAAGGCCATATAGCCCACCTGCTTTTGTGGCCTTTTTCCGCTGGATTTAATCTTGGTCTTGCAGAGCCTGGGCGGTTATTTTGGGTGCAGCTGTACCAAGGCTCATTTTTTGGCAATGGAGGGCTTTGGAAAGTCTGCCCCATTCTGAGTCCGGGCGATAAGTCTTGGGCAGCAGCCCCACCACCCAAGGCTATAGCCCACCTGCTTCATTTCTTTCGGCTGGGATCTAACTTGGCATGCCCAGCCTTTGGTACTTTGGTGCGCGGCCAGCCTCCTCAGATCTGCACTTGGACGCCGCTTACAAAGTCTCGCCCCATTCGAGTCCCATGGATCTATCTTGGCTCAGCCCCGCCTCGAACGCTTATAGCCCACCCACAGCTTTTGTGGCCTTTTTCCGCTGGATTAATCTTGAGCCCCGCCTTCGGCTTATTTTGGTGCGGCTAGTGCCAGCGGTTTGAACATAAGGGCCTAGCCTCAAGGTCCCAACCCATTCTCGAGTCCGAGGATCGAACTTGGCCAGCTCCCACCTCCCTGCTAGCCCACCTGCTTTAGGCTTTTTTCACTGATTTGTCTTGCACCGGGCCTTGGGCGGGCAAGACTTTATTGGTGGTGGGTCAAGCGCTATTTTTTTTTTTTGCACACGGAGGCAAGCCTCCAAAGGTTTCGCCCCATTCTATTCGAGTCCGGGCGGACAAATCCTGGCTAATCCCACCCCGCTGCAAGGGCACCCGCTTTTGCAGCCTTTTTCCACTGGATTAACTTGGCGCCTGAAGCTTTGGGGCGGCACTTTGGCGCTGAGCCGTGCCACCAGCTCAAGGGCTATTTTGCACACGAGGCTGCTCAATGTCTCATCCCATCTGACCTCGACTCAAGGACTAATCCTGGCCAGCCCCACCTCCAAAGTGCTATAGCCCAATCTGCTTTTGTGGCCTTTTTCGGCTTGGATCTAACTTGGCGCCTGCCTTTAGGGTTATTTTTAAAAGCAGCAGTTCAAGGCCTATTCCTGGCACTGACGGAGGCCGCCAGAAGTTCGCCATCTGAGTCCGCGGATTTAACTAATCTAGCTCCCACCTCAACGCTTATAGCCCAATTCCTGCTTTTGTGGCCTTTTTCCGCTTTGGATTTAATCTGCACACCGCCTTCGGGCGGTTATTTTGGAACACTGGGGGGCTACAAGTCTCGCCCATTCCGAGTCCGAGGATCGAACTTGGCCAGCCCCAACCCCTGGCTAGCCCACCTGCTTTTTGGCTTTCCTTCATGGATTTAACTTACGCCTGCCTGGGTCGTTATGTTTAAGGCAGGTGTCTGGGCCAATTTTGGCACATGGAGGCCGCTGCAGTCTCTGTCACCCGAGTCCCATGGCCGATCTGCCAGCCCCACCCCCCAAGGCCATAGCCCACCCGTTTTTGTGGCCTTTTTCCGCTGGACTAACTTTGGCGCCAGAGCCTTTTTCAAGGGCGGTGCTTTTTGCAGCTGTACCGCCCTATTTTTGGCACATGGAGGCTCGGAAAGTCTCTGCCCCATTCCGAAGTCCTCATGGACAAACTTTGGGCAGCTTCACCCAAGGCTATAGCCCACCTGCTTAGGGCCTCTTTCGCTGGGACGCAACTTGGCGCCTGCCTCAGGTGGTACTTTGCGGTGCGGCTGTGCCTCACGCCCAGATCTGCACTTGACGCCGCTTGCTGTAAAGTCTCGGCCTCATTCTCGAAGTCCGGGCGGATTTAATCTTGGCCAGCCTCAGCCTCAACGCTTATAGCCCAATCTTGCTTAGGCCTTTTTTCCGCTGGATTTAATCTTGCCCTGCCTTCGGGCGGTTCTTTTTGGGCGCGGCTCTGCCTGTGGCCTATCTTGGCACACGGAGGCCACATGTAAAGTCTCATCCCATTCCGCGTCCGGCGCACGAACTTGGCCAGCCCCACCCCCCAAGGCTATAGCCCACCTATTTTTGTGGCCTTTTTCCGCTGGACGAACTTGGCGCCCCGGCCTTCGGGTGGTTATTTTTGGGTGCGGCTGTGCCCCCGGCCTATTTTTGGCACACGGAGGCCGCTCGCAAAGTCTCGCCCCATTCCCAGTGCGGCGGACGAACTTCGCCAGCCCCACCCCCCAAGGCTATAGCCCACCCATTTTTGTGGCCTTTTTCCGCTGGACGAACTTGGCGGCGACCCAGCCTTCGGGTGGTTCTTCTTGCACGCGGCCGTGTCCGCGGCCTATTTTTGGCTCACGGAGGATGCTCACAAAGTCTCGTCCCATTCCGAGTGTGGCGGACGAACTTGGCCAGCCCCACCACCCAAGGCTATAGCCCACCCGTTTTTGTGGCCTTTTTCTGCTGGACGAACTTGGCGCCCCGGCCTTCGGGCGGTTATTTTTGGATGCGGCTGTGCCGGTGGCCTACTTTTGGCACCCGAGGCCGCCCACAAAGTCTTGCCCCATTCCGAGGCCGGCGGACGAACTTGGCCAGCCCCACCCCCCAAGGCTATTGCCCACCCATTTTTGTGGCCTTTTCCCGCTGGACGAACTTGGCGACCCGGCTTTCGGGAGGTTATTTTTTGGGCGCGGTTGTGCCCGTGGCCAATTTTTGGCTCACGGAGGCCGTTCATAATGTCTCGCCCCATTCCGAGTCTGGTGGATGAACTTGGCCAGCCCTCTCATAGCCCCACCTGCTTTTTGTGGCCTTTTTCCGCTGGACTTACTTGCCTCGGCCTTCGGCGAAGATTTTTGCTGTGGTCATGCTTTTTTTTGGCCCACGGAGGCCGCTCAGAATTCTCACCCCATTCTGAGTCCGTGATTTGAATCTTGGCCAGCCACACCTGCTATAGCCTCTGCTTTTTGTGGCCTTTTTCCGCTGGATCTAACATGGCGCCCGCTGGGCGGTTATTTTGGGCGGTGAAAGTCCTATTTGGCACACGGAGGCCACTCGTAAAGTCTCGCCCCATTCCGAGTCCGTCGGATGAACTTGGCCAGCCCCACCCCCCAAGGCTATTGCCCACCCATTTTTGTGGCCTTTTTCCGCTGGACGAACTTGGCGACCCGGCCTTCGGGTGATTATTATTGAGCGCGGCCGTGCCCTCGGCCTATTTTTGGCACACGGAGGACGTTCACAAAGTCTCGCCCCATCTCGAGTCCAAGGATCTAATCTTGGCCAGCCCCACCTCCCAAGGCTATAGCCCACCCGCCAGTGGCCTTTTTCTGCTGGACAACTTTGGCTCCCATTTATTTTTGGATGCGGCTGTGCCCGTGGCCAATTTTTGGCACACGGAGGCCGCTCGCAAAGTGTCGCCCCATTCCGTGTCCGGCGGACGAACTTGGCCAGCCCCACCCCCCAAGGCTATAGCCCACCCGTTTTTGTGGCCTTTTTCCGCTGGATTTGCATCTTGGCGCCTGGCGGCGGAAGAGTTTTTTGCTGTGGCCCCATTTTTTGGCACACGGAGGCAGTTCGCAAAGTCTCTCCCCATTCCGAGTCCGGCGGACGAACTTGGCCAGCCCCACCCCCCAAGGCTATTGCCCACCCGTTTTTGTGGCCTTTTTCCGCTGGACAAACTTGGCGCCCCGACCTTCGGATGGTTATTTTATGCACAGCGTCTCTATGTTTGGCACACGGAGGCCACTCGGAAAGTCTCGCCCCATTCCGAGTCCGTCGGACTAACATGGCCAGCCCCACCCCCCAAGGCTATTGCCCACCCGTTTTTATGGCTTTTTTCCGCTGGATCTTGAACTTGACCCAGCCTGGTGGTGATTCTGCTGCTGGCCATGCCCCCGGCCTATTTTTTGCACACGGAGGACGCTCACAAAGTCTGATCCAATTCCGAGTCCGGCGGACGATCTTGGCTAGCCCCACCCCCCAAGGCTATAGCCCACCCGTTTTTGTGGCCTTTTTCTGCTGGACGAACTTGGCGCCCCTGCCTTCGGGCGTTTATTTTTGGATGCGGCTGTGCACACGGCCTACTTTTGGTACCCGAGGCCGCTCACAAAGTCTCGCCCCATTCCGAAGCCGGCGGACGAACTTGGCCCGCCCCACCCCCCAAGGCTATAGCCCAATCTGCTTTTTGTGGCCTTTTTTCCGCTGGATCTAATCCCATGCGCCTGCCTTCGGCAGTGGTTATTTTTACGCTGGCCAGACTGGCTCATTTTTGGCACACGGAGGCCTCTTGAAATGTCTGTCCCATTCTCGACTGGCCGGATCTAACCTGGCCAGCCCCACCCCCGAAGGCTATTGCCCACCTGCTTTTGGCCTTTTTCCTTGGACTAACTTACACCTGTTTTCGAGACATGCTGCCCTGCTCATGCCTATTTTTTGCACACGGAGGACGCCACAAAGTCACGCCCATTCCGAGTCCCAACTTGCCAGCCCCACTTCGCCCAAGCCTATAGCCCACTCTGCTTATTTTTTCGCTGGACTAATCTTGGCGCTCTGCCTGGGTTATTTTGATGCGGTTGTGCTGGGTCTATTTTTTTTGCACATTAGAGGCCGCCAGAAAGTCTCATCCACCTGAAGTCCGGCGGACAAACTTGGGCTGCCGCACCCCGCAAGGCTATAGCCCCCCCGTTTTTGTGGCCTTTTTCCGCTGGACGAACTTGGCGACCCGGCCTTCGGGAGGTTATTTTTGGGCCCGGCTGTGCCCGCGGCCTATTTTTGGCACACGGAGGCCGCTCGCAAAGTCTCGCCCCATCCGACTCCGGCCGATGAACTTGGCCAGCCAAACTTTCTATGCTATAGCCCACCCGCTTTTATGGCGGTTTTTTTCCGCTGGATTAACTTGATGTCTGGCCTTCGGGTTATTCTTAAGGTTGCTCAAGGCCTATTTTTGGCACACGGAGGCCATTCGCGAAGTCTCGTCCCATTCCGAGTCCGGCGGACGAACTTGGCCAGCCCCACCCCCCAACCTATAGCCCACCCGTTTTTGTGGCCTTTCTCCGCTGGTCGAACTTGGCGGCCCGGCCTTCGGGCAGTTATTTTTGGGTGCGGCTGTGCCCGTGGCCTATTTTTGTCACACGGAGGCCGCTCGCAAAGTCTCGTCCCATTCCGAGTCCGGCGGACGAACTTTCTATTTTTGGCACACGGAGGCCGCTTTCAAATGTCTCGGGTCCCCATTCCGAGTCTCCCATGGACGAATCTTGCTAACCCCACCCCAAGGCTATAGCCCACCTGCTCGGGCGCTCCGCTGGATCTAACTTGGCCCCTGCCTGGTTGTTATTTTTGGCTGGCTGTGCCCAAGGCCTATTTTTGGCACACGGAGGCCATTCGGGTCTCCCCCATTCCGAGTCCGGCGGATCTAATCTGGCCAGCCCCACCCCAAACCTCAGTAGCCCACCCGCTTGTGGCCTTTTTTCCGCTGGATCTAACTTGACGTCTGGCTTGGCTGTTATTTTTGGCGCTGCTGTGCCTGTGGGCTATTTTTCACACACAGAGGGCGCTCGCAAAGTCTCGCCCCATTCCGAGTCCGGCGAACGAACATTGCCAGCCCCACCCCACAAGGCTATAGCCCACCTGCTTCAGCTCGATGGTCGAACTTGGTGCCCCGGTCTTCGGCTGTTATTTGCGCGGCCTGCTGCCTGTTTTTTATATATTGAGACACGAGGGCCGCAAGAATGTTCACCCCATTCCGAGCCTGGCTGGATTTAACTTGGCCAGCCCCACCTGGCTATAGCCCACCTGCTCTGGCCGCTTCCTATGGTCAAACTTGGTGCCCCGGTCTCGGGCGGTTCTTGCGCTGTGTGCCGGCTCTATTTTTGGCACACGAGGTCGCTCGCAGTCTGTCCCATCTGACCAAGGATTTAACTTTGCCAGCCCCACCCCCAAGTCTATAGCCCACCTGCTTTTCTGGTCGCTTCGATTGTCGAACTTCAGTGCTCCGGTTTCTGGCGGTTATTTTGGTGCGGCTACAGTTCACGGCCTGTTTTTTACACGGAGGCCAATGCCCACCCCATTCGGGGCGGATCTAATCCTGCCCAGCCCCACCCCTATAGCTCACCTGGCTTATGGCCATTTTCCGCTGGATAACTTGGCCATGCCTCGGCCTGGCTGTTATTCTTGGCTGTGCCAAGGCCAATTTTTTGGCACACGGAGGTCGCCTCAGAAAGTCTCGCCCCATTCTGACCATGGACAAACTTGGCCCCCACCCCTGCCAAGATAGCCCACCCGCTTGGCCTTTTTTCCGCTTGGACAAACTTGCGCCTGCCTCGGGAGTTATTTTGATGCTGCCAAGGCCTATTTTTGGCACACGGAGGCCGAAAGTCTCATCCACCCGAGTCCGTAGACTAATCCTTGGCCAGCCCCACCCCCAACCTAGCCCACCTGCTTTTTGGGCCTTTTTCCGCTTGGATCTAACTTATGGGTCTGCTCGGTGGTTATTTTTGGCCAGTGTTCTCAACCTATTTTTTGGCACATTGAGGCCAAAATCTCGTCCCCATTCGAGTCCGGATCTAACTTTGCCAGCCCCACCCCCCGAGGCTATAGCCCACCCGTTTTTCTGGCCGCTTTCCAATGGACGAACTTGGTACCCCGGTCTTCGGGCGGTTATTTTTGGGTGCGGCTATGCCCGCGGCCTGTTTTTGGCACACGGAGGCCGCTCGCAATGTCTAGACCCATACCGAGCCCGGGCGGATCTAACTCTGGCCAGCCTCCCACCCCCTATAGCTCCACCTGCTATGCCTTTTTTCCGCTGGATCTCCCTGCCTGGCTGGATTCTTGGCCAAGCTCAAGGGCCTATTTTTGGTACATCGGAGGCACCACTCTAAGTCTCGCCCTATTCCGAGTCCGGGCGGATTTAACTGGCCAGCCCCACCCCCAAGCTCTATAGCCCACCTGCTTTTGTGGCCTTTTTCCGCAGGATTAATCTCATGTCTGCCTTCATGGCGTTTTTTGGGCTAGGCTGTGTCCTCGGCGTATTTTTGGTACACGGAGGCCTCTCGCAAAGTCTCAAACCATTCCGAGTCCGGATCTAACCGGGCCAGTCCCACCCCCAAGGCTTTTAGCCCACCTGCCAGGGTTTTTTCCGCTGGATCTAACTTATGTCTGCCTTCGGCAGTTATTTTGGCTGGGTTGTGCCTATTTTTACATCGCTGGAGGCCGCCTCAAAATCTCACCCCATTCCGAGTCCTGCGGACAAAGTTGGCCAGCCCCACCCCCCAAGGCTATAGCCCACCTGCTTAGGCTCTTTCCGCTGGATTTAATCTTGGCGCCTGCCTGGCGTTATTTTGGGCTGCTGGGCTCAAGAGTTTATTTTGCACACGAGGTCGCCGCAGTCTCGCCCCATACGAGTCCGGCAGATGAACTTGGCCAGCCCCACCCCCCAAGGCTATAGCCCACCCGTTTTTCTGGCCGCTTTCCAATGGTCGAACTTGGTGCCCTGGTCTTCGGGCGGTTATTTTTGGGCGCGGCTGTGCCCGCGGCTTATTTTTGTCACACGGAGGCCTCTCGTAAAGTCTCATCCCATTCCGAGTCCGGGCGGATTTAACTGGGCTGGGCCTCCCACCCCCAAGGCTTTAGCCCACCTGCAGGGCCTTTTTTCCGCTGGATTAACTTGGCCCTGCCTGGGCGGTTATTTTGGGCTACAGCTGGCCTATTTTTGGCACGCGGAGGCCGCTCGAAAAATCTCACCCCATTCCGAGTCCAGCGGACAAAGTTGGCCAGCCCCACCCCCCAAGGCTATAGCCCACCCGTTTTTGTGGCCCTTTTCCGCTGGACGAACTTGGCGCCCCGGCCTTCGGGCGGTTATTTTTGGGCGCGGCTGGGCCCGCAGCCTATTTTTGGCACACGTAGGTCGCTCGCAAAGTCTCGCCCCATACGAGTCCGGCAGATGAACTTGGGCAGCCCCACCCCCCAAGGCTATAGCCCACCCGTTTTTGTGGTCTTTTTTCCGCTGGACGAACTTGGCGCCCCGGCCTTCGGGCGGTTATTTCTGGGCGCGGCTTTGACCGCGGCCTATTTTTGGAACCCAGAGGCTGCTCGCAAAGTCTCGCCCTATTCCGAGTCCGGCGGATGAACTTGGCCAGCCCCACCCCCCAAGGCCATAGCCCACCCGTTTTTGTGGCCTTTTTCCGCTGGATGAACTTGGCGCCCCGGCCTTCGGGTGGTTATTTTTGGGCACGGCTGTGCCTGCGGCCTATTATTGGTACACAGAGGCCGTTCACAAAGTCTCGCCCCATTCCGAGCCCGGCAGACGAGCTTGGCCTGCCCCACCCCCCACGGCTATAGCCCACCCGTTTTTGTGGCCTTTTTCCGCTGGACGACCTCGGCGCCCCAGCCTTCAGGCGGTTATTTTTGGGCACGGCTTCGACCGCGGTCTATTTTTGGAACACAGAGGCCGCTAGCAAAGTCTCACCGCATTCCAAGACCAGCGGATGAACTTGGCCACCCCCACCCCCCAAGGCTATAGCCCACCCGTTTTTGTGGCTTTTTCCGCTGGACGAACTTGGCGCCCCGGCCTTTGGGCTGTTATTTTTGGGCGAGACTGTGGCCGCGGCCTATTTTTGGTGCACGAAGGCTGCTCGCAAAGTCTCGTCCCATTCCGAGTCCGGCGGACGAACTTGGCAAGCCCCACCCCCCAAGGCTATAGCCCGCCCGTTTTTGTGGCCTTTTTCCGCTGGATCTAATCCATGCCCGCCTCGGGTCAAGTATTTTGGGGCGTGTGCCCAAGAGCCTATTTTTGGCACACGGAGGTCGCTTCGCAGTCTCGCCCCATTCCGAGTCCCAAGGATCTAATCTTGGCCTGGCCCACCCACCAAGGCTATAGCTCACCCGTTTTTGTGGCCTTTTTCCGCTGGACGAACTTGGCGCCACGGCCTTCGGGCTGTTATTTTTAGGCTGTCAAGGCCTATTTTTATTGACGGAGGTCAGCCGCAATGTCTCGCCCCATTCCAAGTCCGCGGATCTAACTTGGCCAGCCCCACTTCAAGGCTATAGCCCACCCGCTTTTTTGTGGCCTTTTTCCGCTGGATCTAACTTGCCTGCCTTCTGGCTGTGCTCAAGGGTCTATTTTTGCAACACGGAGGTCAGCTGCAAAGTCTCATTCGAGTCCCGGCGGATCTAACTTGGCCTCCCCCACCCCCCTATAGCCCACCTGCTTTTTGTGGCCTTTTTCCGCTGGACTAACTTGCCTGCCTTGGGCTGTTATTTTTAGACTGTGCTCCGGGCCTATTTTTTGACGGTGCCTGCAAAGTCTCATCCCATTCCGAGTCCGGGCGGATTAATCTTGGCAAGCCCCACCCCCAAGGCTATAGCCTGCTTTATGGCCTTTTTTCCCGCTGGACGAATCTTATAACCCGCCTTCGTCAAGTATTTTGGGCGGTCTGTGCAGCTCAAGAGCCTATTTTTACACACGGAGGCCGCTGCAAAGTCTCGCCCATTCCGAGTCCGCGGATCTAACTTGGCACAGCCCCACCTCCCAAGGCTATAGACCACCTGCTTTGTGGCCTTTTTCCGCTGGATTAACTTGGCGCCTGCCTTTTATTATTTTGGACGCAGCTGTGCTCATGGTCTATATTTGCATACGGAGGTCAGCAGTCTCGACCATTCCGAGTCCGGACGGACTTGGCCAGCCCTCCACCCAAGGCCATAGCCCATCTGCTTACACAGGGCCTTTTTTCCGCTGGATCTCTTGGCGCCTGCCTTCGGCGGTTATTTTGGGCACGGCTGTGCTCATGGCCTATTTTTGGTACATGAGGCCGCCAGAAAGTCTCGCCCCATCTGAGTCCGGCGACGAATCTGGCTAGCCCCACCCCCAAGGCTATAGCCCAGCTGCTTTTAGGCTTTTTTTTCCTGGATCTAACTGCCCCGGTTCGAGCTGTTATTTTGGCTGCCATGCCTGTGGCCTATTTTGGCACACGGAGGCCGCCACAAACTCTCGCCTCACTTGACCCGTGGATCTAATCCTGGCCAGCCCCACCGCCAAGGGCTATAGCCAACCCCATTTTGACGCCTTTTTCCGCTGGACTAACTTGGCGCCTCGGCCTGGCTGTTATTTTTGGCTCACAGTGCCTCATGCCTATTGTTTACACATGGAGGCTGCTCGCAAAGTCTCGCCCCATTCCGAGTCCGGCGGACGAACATGGCCAGCCCCACCCCCCAAGGATATAGCCCACCCGTTTTTGTGGCATTTTTACGCTGCACGAACTTGGCGCCTGCCTGTGGCGTTATTTTAGGCACGGCTGTGCCTGCCTCATTTTTTGGCACACGGAGGCTGCCAGTATCGCCCATTCCCGAGTCCGGATCTAACATGGTCAGCCCCACCCCCCAAGGCTATGGCCCACCCGATTTTGTGTCCTTTTTCCGCGGGACGAACTTGGCGCACCAGCCTTCGGGCGGTTATTTATGGGTACGGCTTTGCCCGCGGCCTATTTTTGGCACACGGCGGCCGCTTGTAAAGTCTCGCCCCATTCTGAGTCCGGCAGACGAACTTGGCCAGCCCCACCCACGAAGGCTATAGCACACCCGTTTTTGTGGCCTATTTCCGCAGGACGGAGTTGGCGCCCCGGCCTTCGGGCGGTTATTTTTGGGCGCGGCTGTGCCCGCGGCCTATTTTTGGCACACGGTGTCCGTTCACAAAGTCTCACACCATTCCGAGTCCAGCGGACGAACTTGGCCAGCCCCACCACCCAAGGGTATAGCCCACCCGTTTTTGTGGCCTTTTTCCAATGAACGATCTATGCCTGCCTTCGGGCATATTTTAGCACGGCCAGTTCATGGGCCTATTTTTGCACACGGAGGGCGCTCAGTATCGCCCATTCGAGTCCCAAGGACTAACTTGGCCAGCCCCACCCCCATATTATAGCCCAATTGCATGGGCGGTTAATTTTGGGCACGGCTTTGCCCACGGCCTATTTTTGGCACACGGAGGGCACTCGAAAAGTCTCATCCCATTCCAAGTCCGGTGGACGAACATGGCCAGCCACACCCCAAGGTAGCCCACCTGCTTGTGTCCTTTTTCTCGCTGGATTAACTTGAGACTGGCCTCGGTTATTTTTTGTGCCAAGGCCTATTTTTGGTACACGGAGGCCGCTCACAAAGTCTCATCCCATTCCGAGTCCGGCGGACGAACACGGCCAGCCCAACCCCCCAAGGCTATGGCCCACCCGTTTTTGTGGCCTTTTTCCACTAGAAGAACTCACCTGTCTTCCGTTATTTTGGACGCTGCTGTTCAAGCAGCCAATATTTGCTCACGGAGGTCAGCTGGCAAAGTCTCGCCCATCTGAGTCCGGACGAATCTTGGCCGGCCCCACTTAGTATAGCCACCCATTTGTGTGGCCTTTTTTCCAATGGATGAACTCTACACCCCTTCGGCAGTTATTTTGCTTGTGCCCAAGGGCCTATTTTTGCACACGGAGGTCAGCCGCAGTCTCGCCCAATTCCGAGTCCGGCGGACGAACTTGGCCAGCCCCACCCCCCAAGGCTATAGCCCACCCATTTTCGTGGCCTATTTCCGCAGGACGGACTTGGCGCCCCGGCCTTTGGGCGGTTATTTTTGGGAGCGGCTGTGCCCGCGGCCTATTTTTGGCACATGGCGGCCGCTCACAAAGTCTCGCCCCATTCTGAGTCCGGCAGACGAACTTGGCCAGCCCCACCCCCGAAGGCTATAGCCAACCTGTTTTTGTGGCCTTTTTCCGCTGGACGAACTTGGCGCCCCGGTCTTCGGGTGGTTATTTTTAGGCACGGCTGTGCCCGCGGCCTATTTTTGGCACACGGAGGCCGCTCGTAAAGTATCGCCCCATTCCGAGTCCGGCGGACTAACTTGGCCAGCCCCACCCCCCAAGGCTATAGCCCACCCGTTACGGGCGGTTAATTTTTGGCGCCGCTGTAACCGCGGCCTATTTTTGGCGCACGCAGGCCACTTGAAAAGTCTCATCCCATTCCAAGTCCAGCGGACAAACATGGCCAACCCCACCCCCCAAGGCTATAGCCGACCCGTTTTTGTGGCTTTTTTCCGCTGGATGAACTTCGCGCCCCGGCCTTCGGGCGGTTATTTTTGGGCGCGGCTGTGCCCGCGGCCAATTTTTGGCTCACGGAGGCCGCTGGCAAAGTCTCGCCCCATTCCGAGTCCGGCGGACGAACTTGGCTGGCCCCACACCCTAAGGCTATAGCCCACCCGTTTTTGTGGCCTTTTTCCGCTGGACGAACTTGGCGCCCCGGCCTTGGGGCGGTTATTTTTGGGCACGGCTGTGACCGCGGCCTATTTTGGGCACACGGAGGCCCCTCGTAAAGTCCCGCCCTATTCCGAATCCGGCGGACGAACATGGCCAGCCCTACCCCCCAAGGCTATAGCCCACCCGTTTTTGTGGCCTTTTTCCGCTGGAAAACTTACGCCTGGCCTTCGGCTTTTATATTTTGGTACGGGCTGTGCCCGGCCTCATTTTTGCACACGGAGGCCGCCAGAAGTCTCGCCCCATTCTGAGTCCAAGGACGGTCTTGGCCACCCCCACCCCCAAGGCTATAGCCCAGCTGCTTGGTGGTTATTTTAGGCGTGCCATGGCCTATTTTTATGGCGCACTTGAGGCCTCAGAAGTCTCGGCCCCATTCCGAGTCCCAAGGACGAATTTGGCTAACCCCACCCCCAAGGGTATAGCCCAATTGCTTTTGTGGCCTTTTTCCGCTTGGAAAACTTACGCCTGCCTTCGGCTTTTATTTTGGTGCAGTTCAAGGCCTATTTTTTGGCACACGGAGGCAGCCAGAAGTCTCGGCCCCATCTGAGTCCGGGATCTAACTTGGCCAGCCCCACCCCCTGGCTATAGCCCAGCTGCTGGGCGGTTAATTTTGGCGCCAGTTCAAGGGGCCTATTTTTTTGCACACGGAGGCTGCCAGAAGTCTCGGCCCCATTCTGAGTCCGGGATGCATGGCCAGCCCCACCCCCCTATAGCCCAGCCTGCTGGTGGCCAACTTTGGCGCCAGTGTCCACGGCCCATGTTTACGACGGAGGCCACTCAGAATTCTCGCCCCATTCCGAGTCCTCATGGACGAATTTGGCTAACCCCACTTCTAAGGGTATAGCCCACCATGTTTGTGGCCTTTTTCCGCTGGAAAGTTGGGCGCCCAGCCTTCGGCTTTTTATTTTTGGGTGCTGTGCCCGCAGCCTATTTTTTTGGCACACGGAGGTCAGCCAAAGTCTCGCCCATTCCGAGTCCGCGGATTTAACATGGCCAGCCCCACCCCCAAGGCTATAGCCCAGCTGGCGTTAATTTGACGCTGGCTGTGCTCATGCCTATTTTTGGTACATGGAGGGCGCTCGCAAAGTCTCATCCCATTCCAAGTCCGGCGGACGAACATGGCCAGCCCCACCCCCCAAGGCTATCGCCCACCCGTTTTTGTGGCCTTTTTCCGCAGGACGAACTTCGCGCCCCGGCCTTCGGGGGGTTATTTTTGGGCGCGGCTGTGCCCGCGGCCTATTTTTGGCACACGGAGGCCACTCGCAAAGTCTCGCCCCATTCCGAGTCCGGCGGACGAACTTGGCCAGCCCCACCCCCCAAGGCTATAGCCCAGCCGTTTCGGGCGGTTAATTTTGGACGCGGCAGTGCCCGCGGCCTATTTTTGGTACAATGAGGGCGCTCCCAAAGTCTCATCCCATTCCAAGTCCGGCGGACGAACATGGCCAGCCCCACCCCCCAAGGCTATAGCCCACCCGTTTTTGTGGCCTTTTTCCGCTGGATCTTAACTCTACTGCCTGGAAGATTTTTGGGCACGGCGGTGCCCGAGTCCTATTTTTGGCACACGGAGGCCACTCGCAAAGTCTCATCCCATTCCGAGTCCGGCGGACGAACTTGGCCAGCCCCACCCCCCAAGGCTATAGCCCAATTGCCAGGGCTTTTTCCGCTTGGAAAAACTTGGCGCCTGGCTGGCTTTTATTTTGGTGCGGCTGTGCTCAAGCCTATTTTTGGCACACGGAGTCTGCTCACAAAGTCTCGCCCCATTCCTAGTCCGGCGGAGGAACTTGGCCAGCCCCACCCTCCAAGGCTATAGCCCACCCGTTTTTGTGGCCTTTTTCCGCTGGACGAACTTGGCGCCCCGGCCTTCGGGCGGTTATTTTTGGGCACGGCTGTGCCCGCGGCCTATTTTTGGCACACGGAGGCCCCTCGTAAAGTCCCGCCCTATTCCGAGTCCGGCGGACGAACATGGCCAGCCCCACCCCCCAAGGCTATAGCCCACCGGTTTTTTTTCCGCTGGAAAACTTACGCCTTCGGGCTTTTATTTTTGCGGCTGTGCTGGCCTTTTTTGGCACACGGTCAGCCAGAAGTTCCGGGCGGATTAACATGGCCAGCCCCACCCCTATAGCCCAGCTGCTTGTTGTTAATTTTGGCGCTGTCCACGCCTATGTTTATGACGGAGGCCACTCAGAATTTCGCCCCATTCCGAGTCCGGCGGATTTAATTTGGCTAACCCCACCCCAAGGGTATAGCCCACCTGGGCCTTTTTCCGCTGGAAAAGTTGGCGCCCCAGCCTCGGCTTTTATTTTGCGCGGCTGTGCTCATGCCTATTTTGGCACACGGATGTCAGAAAGTCTCGCCTCTATTCCGAGTCCGGGCGGATTTAACATGGCCAGCCCCCCCCAAGGCTATAGCCCACTGCTTTCAGGCGTTTTGAGCGCTGTGCAAGGGCCTATTTTTTTGACGGAGGCCACTCGTAAAGTCTCGTCCCATTCCGAGTCCGGCGGACGAATTTGGCCAACCCCACCCCCCAAGGGTATAGCCCACCCGTTTTTGTGGCCTTTTTCCGCTGGATGAACTAGCCGGCCCGGCATTCGGGTGGTTATTTTTGGGCACGGCTGTGACCGCGGCCGTTTTTTGGAACACTGAGGCCGTTCACAAAGTCTCATCCCATTCCGAGTCCGGCGGACGATCTTCGCCTGCCCCACCCCCCAAGGCTATAGCCCACCCGTTTTTGTGGCCTTTTTCCGCTGGACGAACTTGCCGCCCCGTCCTTCGGGCGGTTATTTTTGGGTGCGGCTGTGCCCGCGGCCTATTTTTGGCACACGGAGGCCGCTCGTAAAGTCTCGCCCCATTCCGAGTCCGGCGGACGAACTTGGCCAGCCCCACCCCCCAAGGCTATAGCCCAGCCGTTTCGGGCGGTTAATTTTGGACGCGGCTGTGCCCGCGGCCTATTTTTGGTACATGGAGGGCGCTCGCAAAGTCTCATCCCATTCCAAGTCCGGCGGACGAACATGGCCAGCCCCACCCCCCAAGGCTATCGCCCACCCGCTTTTTCCGCAGGATCAACTCGCCTGCCTTCGGGGTTATTTTGGCGCTGCCAGCAGAGCCAATTTTCGGCACACGGAGGCCACTGCAGTCTCGCCCCATTCCGAGTCCGGGACGGAAATCTTGGCCAGCCCCACCCCAAAGGCTATAGCCCACCCATGGCCTTTTTCCGCTGGACGAACTTGCCCTGCCTTCGGGTTATTTTTGGTTCCACAGCTGGGCCTATTTTTGGCACACGGAGGCCACTCAGAAAGTCTCATCCCATTCCGAGTCCGCATTTAACATGGCCAGCCCCACCCTGCTATACTCCCACCTGCTTTTAGGCCTTTTTCCGCACACGATCTCATGCCTGCCTTCAAGAGTTGGGCGCGGCTGTGCCCACAGCCTATTTTTCGACACGGAGGCCGCTCGCAAAGTCTCGTACCATTCCGAGTCCGGCGGCCGAACTTGGCCAGCCCCACCCCCCAAGACTATAGCCCACCCGTTTTTGTGGCCTTTTTCCGCTGGACGAACTTCGCGCCCCGGCCTTCGGGGGGTTATTTTTGGGTGCGGCTTTGCCCACAGCCTATTTTGGGCACACGGAGGCCACTAGCAAAGTCTCGTCCCATTCGGAGTCCGGCAGACGAACTTGGCCAGCCCCACCCCCCAAGGCTATAGCCCACCCGTTTTTGTGGCCTTTTTCCGCTGGACGAACTTGGCGCCCCGGCCTTCGGCCGGTTATTTTTGTGCGCGGCTGTGCCCGGATCCTATTTTTGGCACACGGAGGTCGCTCGCAAAGTCTCACCCCATTCCGAGTCCGGCGGACGAACTTGGCCAGCCCCACTCCCCAAGGCTATAGCCCACCCATTTTTGTGGCCTATTTCCGCTGGACTAATTGCCTGCCTGGGTGGTTATTTTGGGTATGGCTGTGCCCGGCCTATTTTTTGGCACACGGAAGCTGCTCAGAAGTCTTGCCCCATTCCGAGTCCCATGGATTTAACTTGGCCAGCCCCACCCCCCACGGCTATAGCCCAGCCGTTTCGGGCGTTTAATTTTGGGCGCGGCTGAGCCCGCGGCCTATTTATGGCACTCGGAGGCTGCCTGCAAAGTCTCATCCCATTCTGAATCCGGCAGGCGAACATGGCCAGCCCCACCCCCCAAGGCTATAGCCCACCGGTTTTTCTGGCCTTTTTCTGCTGGACACACTTGGCGCCCCCGCCTTCGGGCGGTTATTTTTGGGTTCGGCTGTGCCCGCAGCCTATTTTTGGCACACGGAGTCCGCCAGTGTCACTGCAGATTCTGCTGGATCTTAATCTTGGCCAGCCCCACCCCCAAGGCTATAGCCCACCTGCTTTGTGGCATTTTTCCGCTGGATCTAACCTGCCTTGCTGTGCCCGCAGCCTATTTTTGGCACATGGAGGCCACTCGCAAAGTCTCGCCCCATTCCGAGTCCGGCGGATGAACTTAGCCAGCCCCACACCCCAAAGCTATAGCCCACCCGTTTTTGTGGCCTTTTTCCGCTGGACGAACTTGGCCCGCCTTCGGCTTATTTTTGGGCTGCTGCCAGAGCCTATTTTTTGGCACAGGGAGGCCCCTGGCAAAGTCTCGCCCATTCCGAGTCCGGCGGATGAACTTGGCCAGCCCCACCCCCAAAGCTATAACCCAACCGTTTTGGCCTTTTTCCGCTGGACTAATCTTACATGGCTGAAGGTTATTGTGCCCATACCAATTTTTGTACACGGAGGCTGCTCATAAAGTCTCACCCCATTCCGAGTCTGGTGGATGAACTTGGCCAGCCCCACCCCCCAAGGCTATAGCACACCGGTTTTTGTGGCCTTTTTCTGCTGGACACACTTGGTGCCCCCGCCTTCGGGCGGTTATTTTTGGATGCGGCTGTGCCCGCGGCATAT
This sequence comes from Citrus cavaleriei, assembly GCA_030448925.1. NCBI lineage: Eukaryota > Viridiplantae > Streptophyta > Magnoliopsida > Sapindales > Rutaceae > Citrus > Citrus cavaleriei. The sequence continues at coordinate 144,891 of JAUJEN010000179.1, forward strand.
TTTTGGCACACGGAGGCCGCTCGCAAAGTGTCGCCCCATTCTGTGTCCGGCGGACGAACTTGGCCAGCCCCACCCCCCAAGGCTATAGCCCACCCGTTTTTGTGGCATTTTTCCGCTGGACGAACTTGGCGCCCCGGCCTTCGGGCGGTTATTTTTGGTCGCGGCTGTGCCCGCAGCCTATTTTTGGCACATGGAGGCCACTCGCAAAGTCTCGCCCCATTCCGAGTCCGGCGGACGAACTTGGCCAGCCCCACCCCCCAAGGCTATAGCCCACCCGTTTTTGTGGCCTTTTTCCGCTGGACGAACTTACAAGCTTGGAGGTTATTTTGCTGGTGCCACGGCCTATTTTTGGCACACGGAGGCCGCTCACAAAGTGTCTTCCCATTCTGAGTCCGGCGGACGAACTTGGCCAGCCCCACCCCCCAAGGCTATAGCACACCGGTTTTTGTGGCCTTTTTCTGCTGGACACACTTGGTGCCCCCGCCTTCGGGCGGTTATTTTTGGATGCGGCTGTGCCCGCGGCATATTTTTGGCACACGGAGGCCGCTCGCAAAGTGTCATCCCATTCTGTGTCCGGCGGACGAACTTGGCCAGCCCCACCCCCCAAGGCTATAGCCCACCCGTTTTTGTGGCATTTTTCCGCTGGACGAACTTGGCGCCCCGGCCTTCGGGTGGTTATTTTTAAAGCCTGTAGCCTATTTTTTACACGGAGGTCAGCCAGTCTCACCTTTCCGAGTCCGGGCGGATGAACTTGGCCAGCCCCACTCAAGGCTATAGCCCACCTGCAGGGCTTTTTCCGCTGGTCAACTTGGCGCCTGCCTTCGGGCAGTTATTTTGGTCATGGCCTATTTTTGGCACACGGAGGTCAGCCACAAAGTGTCTTCCCATTCTGAGTCCGGGCGGATCCTGGCCAGCCCCACCCCAAGGCTATAGCCCACCTGCTTTTGTGGCCTTTTTTCACTGGATCTAACTTGCACCCAGCCTGGGTGGTTATTCTTGAGCGAGGCTGCTCATGCCTATTTTTTTAGCACACGGAGGACACTCGCAAAGTCTCGCCCCATTCCGAGTGTGGCGGACGAACTCGGCCAGCACCACCCCCCAAGGCTATAGCCCACCCGTTTTTGTGGCCTTTTTCAGCTGGATTTAACTTGGCGCCTGCCTTGGGGCGTTATTTTGATTCGGCTGTGCTGTGGCTCACGCTTACCCGAGGCCGCCACAAAGGATCGCCCATTCCGAGTCCTGGACTAACTTGGCCAGCCCCACCCCTGGCTATTGCCCACCTGCTTTGTGGCATTTTTCCGCTGGATCTAACTTGGCGCCTGCCTGGGTGGTTAGTTTTGGGCGCGGCTTTGCCCGCGGCCTATTTTTGGCACACGGAGGCCCCTCGCAAAGTCTCGCGGCATTCCGAGTCCGGCGGACAAAGTTGGCCAGCCCCACCCCCAAAGGCTATAGCCCACCTGTTTTTGTGGCCTTTTTCCGCTGGTCGAACTTTGCGCCCCGGCCTACGGGCGGTTATTTTAGAGCGCGGCTTTGCCCGCGGCCTATTTTTGGCACACGGAGGCCCGTCGCAAAGTCTCGCGGCATTCCGAGTCCGGCGGACAAAGTTGGACAGCCCCACCCCCCAAGGCTATAGCCCACCCGTTTTTGTGGCCTTTTTCCGCTGGACGAACTTGGCGCCCCGGCCTTCGGGCGGTTATTTTTGGGCGCGGCTTTGCCCGCGGCCTATTTTTGGCTCACGGAGGACGCTCACAAAGTCTCATCCCATTCCGAGTGTGGCGGACGAACTTGGCCAGCCCCACCCCCCAAGGCTATAGCCCACCCGTTTTTGTGGCCTTTTTCTGCTGGACGAACTTGGCGCCCCGACCTTCGGGCAGTTATTTTTGTCTACGGCTGTGCCCGTGTCCTATTTTTGGCACACGGAGGCCACTCGTAAAGTCTCGCTGCATTCCGAGTCCGTCGGACGAACTTGGCCAGCCCCACTCCCCAAGGCTATTGCCCACCCGTTTTGGTGGCCTTTTTCTGCTGGACGAACATGGCGACCCGGCCTTCAGGTGATTATTGTTACATGTCGCTGGGCCTATTTTTTTGGCACACGGAGGACTCTCTTAAAGTCTCGCCCCATTCCGAGTCCGTCGGACGAACTTGGCCAGCCCCACCCCCCAAGGCTATAGCCCACCCGTTTTTGTGGCCTTTTTCTGCTGGATCTAATCTGCCCGCCTTCGGGCGGTTATTTTTGGATATGGCTATGCCCGCATCCTATTGTTGGCTCACCGAGGCCCCTCGCAAAGTCTCGCCCCATTCCGAATCCGGCGGATGAAGTTGGCCAGCCCCACCCCCCAAGGCTATAGCCCACCCGATTTTGTGGCCTTTTTCCGCTGGACGAACATGGCGACCCGGCCTTCGGGGGAGTATTGTTACGCGTGGCCATGCCCCCGAACATTTTTTGGAACACGGAGGCCGCTCGCAAAGTCTAGCGCCATTCCGAGTCCGGCGGACGAAGTTGGCCAGCCCCACCCCCCAAGGCTATAGCCCACCCGTTTTTCTGGACTTTTTCCGCTGGTCGAATTTGGCGCCCCGGCCTTTGGGCAGTTATTTTGGGTACGGCGGTGCCCGCGGTCTATTTTTGGCACACGGAGGCTGCTCGCAAAGTCTCATCCCATTCTGAGTCCGGCGGACGAACTTCGCCGACCCCACCCCCCAAGGCTATATCCCACCCGCTTAGGCCTTTTTTCCTCTGGATCCCAGGACCCAGCCTTCGGGTGGTTATTCTTGTAGGCGGCCATGGTCATGCCTATTTTTTGGCTCACGGAGGACGCCACAAAGTCTCGGCCCCATTCGAAAGTGTGGCGGATTTAACTTGGCCAGCCCCACCCCCAAGGCTATAGCCGAATCTGCTGTGGCCTTTTTCTGCTGGATTAACTTACGCCTGACCTTCGGGCGGTTATTTTTGGGTGCGGCTTTGTCCGCGGCCTATTTTTGGCACACGGAGGCCCCTCGCAAAGTCTCGCGGCATTCCGAGTCCGGCGGACGAAGCTGGCCAGCCGCACCCCCAAAGGCTATTGCCCACCCATTTTTGTGGCCTTTTTCCGCTGGATGAACTTGGCGCCCCGGCCTTCGGGCGGTTATTGTTCATGGGCCTATTTTTGGCACACGGAGGACGCTCACAAAGTCTCGTCCCATTCCGAGTCCGGCGGACGAACTTGGCCAGCCCCACCCCCCAAGGCTATAGCCCACCCGTTTTTGTGGCCTTTTTCTGCTGGACGAACTTGGCGCCCCGACTTTCGGGCAGTTATTTTTGGCTACGGCTGTGCCCGTGTCCTATTTTTGGCACACGGAGGCCACTCGTAAAGTCTCGCTGCATTCCGAGTCCGTCGGACGAACTTGGCCAGCCCCACCCCCCAAGGCTATTGCCCACCCGTTTTTGTGGCCTTTTTCTGCTGGACGAACATGGCGACCTGGCCTTCAGGTGATTATTGTTGCGCGCGGCCGTGCCCACGGCCTATTTTTGGCACACGGAGGACGCTCACAAAGTCTCGTCCCATTCCCCAGTCCCCAGCCCCAAGGCTATAGCCCCCCCGTTTTTCTTGCCTTTTTCTGCTGGACGAACTGGGCGCCCCCTCCTTCGGGCGGTTATTTTTGGATACGGCTATGCCCATGGCCTATTTTTGGCACACCGAGGCCACTCGCCAAGTCTCGCCCCATTCCGAGTCCGGCGGATGAACTTGGCCAGCCCCACCCCAAGGCTATAGCCCACCCGTTTTTGTGGCCTTTTTCCACTGGACGAACTTGGCGACCCAGCCTTCGGGTGGTTATTCTTGCACGAGGCCGTGCCCGCGGCCTATTTTTGGCTCACGGAGGACGCTCACAAAGTCTCCCCCATTCCGAGTGTGGCGGATTGAACTGCCAGCACCACCTCAAGGCTATAGCCCACCTGCTTGTGGCCTTTTTTCTGCTGGATTAACTTGGCGCCTGGCCTTGGGCGGTTATTTTGATGCGGCTGCTCGTGGCTCACGCTTGGCTCACCGAGGCCACTGCAGTCTCGCCCCATTCGAATCCATGGATGAAGTTGGCCAGCCCCACCCCCCAAGGCTATTGCCCACCGTTTTTGTGGCCTTTTTCCGCTGGACTAACATGGCGACCTGCCTCGGGTGATTATTGCTGCGCTGTGGCTCACAACTATTTTTTGGAACACGGAGGACGCTCACAAAGGCTCGTCCCATCCCGAGTCCGGCGGACGAACTTGGCCAGCCCCACCCCCCAAGGCTATAGCCCACCCGTTATTGGGGCCTTTTTCTGCTGGACGAACTGGGCGCCCCCGCCTTCGGGAGGTTATTTTTGGGTGCGGCTCTGCCCACGACATATTTTTGGCACACGGAGGCCGCTCGCAATGTCTCATCCCATTCTGAGTCCGTCGGACGAACATGGCCAGCCCCACCCCCCAAGGCTATTGCCCACCCGTTTTTGTGGCCTTTTTCCGCTGGACGAACATGGCGACCCGGCCTTCGGGTGATTATTGTTGCGCGCGGCCGTGCCCGCGGCCTATTTTTGGCACACGGAGGACGCTCACAAATTCTCGTCCCATTCCAAGTGCGGCGGACGAACTTGGCCAGCCGCAGCCCCCAAGGCTATAGCCCACCCGTTTTTCTGGCCTTTTTCTGCTGGACGAACTGGGCGCCCCCTCCTTCGGGCGGTTATTTTTGGATACGGCTATGCCCACGGCCTATTTTTGGCACACCGAGGCCACTCGCAAAGTCTCGCCCCATTCCGAGTCCGGCGGATGAACTTGGCCAGCCCCACCCCAAGGCTATAGCCCACCCGTTTTTGTGGCCTTTTTCCACTGGACGAACTTGGCGACCCAGCCTTCGGGTGGTTATTCTTGCGCGAGGCCGTGCCCGCGGCCTATTTTTGGCTCACGGAGGACGCTCACAAAGTCTCGTCCCATTCCGAGTGTGGCGGACGAACTCGGCCAGCACCACCCCCCAAGGCTATAGCCCACCCGTTTTTGTGGCCTTTTTCTGCTGGACGAACTTGGCGCCCCTGCCTTGGGGCGGTTATTTTTGGATGCGGCTGTGCTCGTGGCCTACGTTTGGCACCCGAGGCCGCTCACAAAGGATCGCCTCATTCCGAGTCCGTTGGACGAACTTGGCCAGCCCCACCCCCCAAGGCTATAGCCCACCCGTTTTTGTGGCCTTTTCCCTCTGGACGAACTTGGCGACCCAGCCTTCGGGAGGTTATTCTTGTGTGCGGCCGTGGCCACGGCCTATTTTTGGCACACGGAGGCCGCTCGCAAAGTCTCGCCCCATTCCGAGTCCGGCGGACGAACTTGGCCAGCCCCACCCCCCAAGGCTATAGCCCACCCGTTTTTGTGGCCTTTTTCCGCTGGACGAACTTGGCGCCCCGGCCTTCGGGCGGTTATTTTTGGGTGCGGCTGTGCCCACGGCCTATTTTTGGCACACGGAGGCCGCTCGTAAAGTCTCATCCCATTCCGAGTCCGGCGGACGAACTTGGCCAGCCCCACCCCCCAAGGCTATAGCCCACCCGTTTTTGTGGCCTTTTTCCGCTGGACGAACTTGGCGCGCCAGCCTTCGGGTGGTTATTTTGTAAAGGTGGCTGCCTATTTTTGGCTCACGGAGGACGCCACAAAGTCTCTGCCCCATTCCGAGTGTGGCGGATTTGAACTTGGCCAGCCCCACCCCCAAGGCTATAGCCGAATCTGCTTTTTGTATGCTTGCTGGATTAACTTGGCCTGACCTTCGGCAGTTATTTTTGGTACGGCCTGAGACCTATTTTTGGCACACGGAGGCCACTCGTAAAGTCTCGCCCCATTCCGAGTCCGTCGGACGAACTTGGCCAGCCCCACCCCGCAAGGCTATTGCCCACCAGTTTTTGTGGCCTTTTTCCGCTGGACGAACATGGCGTCCCGGCCTTCGGGTGATTATTATTGCACCCAGCCGTGCCCTCGGCCTATTTTTGGCACACGGAGAACGCTCACAAAGTCTCGTCCCATTCCGAGTCCGGTGGACGAACTTGGCCAGCCCCACCCCCCAAGGCTATAGCCCACCCGTTTTTGTGGCCTTTTTCTGCTGGATCTAACTTGCCTGACTGGTAGTTATTTTTGGCTGTGTGTCCTATTTTTGGCACACGGAGGCCACTCGTAAAGTCTCGCTGCATTCCGAGTCCGTCGGACGAACTTGGCCAGCCCCACCCCCCAAGGCTATTGCCCACCCGTTTTTGTGGCCTTTTTTCTGCTGGACTTAACATGGCGACCCGCCTTCAGGTGATTCTTGTTACATGTGCGTTCAAGGCCTATTTTTGGCACACGGAGGACGCTCACAAAGTCTTGTCCCATTCCGAGTCCGGCGGACGAACTTGGCCAGCCCCACCCCCCAAGGCTATAGCCCACCCGTTTTTGTGGCCTTTTTCCGCTGGACGAACATGGCGACCCGGCCTTCGGGTGATTATTGTTGCGCGCGGCCGTGCCCGCGGCCTATTTTTGGCGTACGGAGGACGCTCACAAAGTCTCGTCCCATTCCGAGTCCGGCGGACGAACTTGGCCAGCCCCAGCCCCCAAGGCTATAGCCCCCCCGTTTTTCTTGCTTTTTACTGCTGGACGAACTGGGCGCCCCCTCCTTCGGGCGGTTATTTTTGGATACGGCTGTGCCCGCGGCCTATTTTTCGCACACCGAGGCCACTCGGAAAGTCTCGCCCCATTCCGAGTCCGGCGGATGAACTTGGCCAGCCTCACCCCCCAAGGCTATAGCCCACCCGTTTTTGTGGCCTTTTTCCTCTGGACGAACTTGGCGACCCAGCCTTCAGGTGGTTATTCTTGTGTGCGGCCATGGCCGCGGCCTATTTTTGGCTCACGGAGGACGCTCACAAAGTCTCGACCCATTCCGAGTCTGGCGGACGAACTTGGCCAGCCCCACCCCCCAAGGCTATTGCCCACCTGTTTTTGTGGCCTTTTTCTGCTGGACGAACTGGGCGCCCCCGCCTTCGGGAGGTTATTTTTGGGTGCGGCTCTGCCCACGACCTATTTTTTGCACACGGAGGCCGCTCGCAAAGTCTCATCCCATTCTGAGTCCGTCGGACGAACTTGGACAGCCTCACCCCCCAAGGCTATAGCCCACCCGTTTTTGTGGCCTTTTTCCGCTGGATCTAATCTGGCGCCTGCCTTCGGTTATTTTTGGGCGCGGCTGTGCCCGCGGCCTATTTTTAGCACACGGAGGCCGCTCGCAATGTCTCGCCCCATTCCGAGTCCGGCGGATGAATTTGGCCAGCCCCACCCCCCTAGGCTATAGCCCACCCGTTTTTGTGGCCTTTTTCTGCTGGACGAACTTGGCGCCCCCGCCTTCGGGCAGTTATTTTGGGATGCGGCTGTGCCCGTGGCCTATTTTTGGCACACAGAGGCCGCTCGCAAAGTGTCGCCCCATTCCGTGTCCGGCGGACGATCTTGGCCAGCCCCACCCCCCAAGGCTATAGCCCACCTGTTTTTGTGGCCTTTTTCCGCTGGACGAACTTGGCGCCCCGGCCTTCGGGCGGTTATTTTTGGGCGCGGCTGTGTCCGCAGCCTATTTTTGGCACACGAAGGCCACTCACAAAGTCTCGCCCCATTCCGAGTCCGGCGGATGAATTTGGCCAGCCCCACCCCCCTAGGCTATAGCCCACCCGTTTTTGTGGCCTTTTTCTGCAGGACGAACTTGGCGCCCCGGCCTTCGGGCGGTTATTTTTGGATGCGGCTGTGCCCGCGGCCTACTTTTGGCACCCGAGGCCGCTCACAAAGTCTCGCCCCATTCCGAGGCCGGCGGACGAACTTGGCCAGCCCCACCCCCCAAGGCTATAGCCCACCCGTTTTTGTGGCCTTTTTCCGCTGGACGAACTTGGCGCCCCGGCCTTCGGGCGGTTATTTTTGGTGCGGCTGTGCCCGCGGCCTATTTTTGGCACACGGAGGCAGCTCGCAAAGTCTGATCCCATTCTGAGTCCGGCGGACGAACTTGACCAGCCCCACCCACCAATGCTATAGCCCACCCGTTTTTGTGGTCCTTTTCCGCAGGACGAACTTGACGCCAGGGCCTTCGGGCGGTTTTTTGTTGGCGCGGCTGTGCCCGCGGCCTATTTTTGGCACACGGAGGCCGCTCGCAATGTCTCGCCCCATTCCGAGTCCGGCGGACGAACTTGGCCAGCCCCACCCCCCAAGGCTATAGCCCACCCGTTTTTGTGGCCTTATCCGCTGGACGAACTTTGCTCCCCGGTCTTCGGGCGGTTATTTTTGGGCGCGGCTCTGCCCGCGACTTATTTTTGGCTCACGGAGGCCGCTCGCAAAGTCTCACCCCATTCTGAGCCCGGCGGACGAACTTGGCCGGCCCCACCCCCCAAGGATTTAGCCCACCCATTTTTGTGGCCTTTTTCCGCTGGACGAACTTCGCGTCCCGTCCTTCAGGCAGTTATTTTTGGGTGCGTCTGTGCCCATGCCCTATTTATGGCACACGGAGGCCGCTCGCAAAGTCTCGTCCCATTCCGAGTCCGGCGGACGAACTTGGCCAGCCCCACCCCCCAAGGCTATAGCCCACCCGTTTTTGTGGCTTTTTTCCGCTGGACGAACTTGGCGCCCCGGCCTTCGGGTGGTTATTTTTTGGCGCGGCTGTGCCCGCGGCCTATTTTTGGCACACGGAGGCCACTCGCAAAGTCTCGCCCCATTTTGAGTCCGGCAGACGAACTTGGTCAGCCCCACCCCCGAAGGCTATAGCCCACCCGTTTGTGGCTTTTTTCCGCTGGACTAACTAGGCGCCCCAGCGTTCGGGCGGTCAATTTTAGCGTGGCTGTGACCGCGCCATATTTTTGGCACACGGAGGCCGTTCGCAATGTTTCGCCCCGTTCCTAGTTTGGCGGACGAACTTGGGCAGCCCCACCACCCAAGGCAATAGTCCACCCGTTTTTGTGGCCTTTTTCCGCAGAACGAACTTGGCGCCCCGGCCTTCGGGCGGTTATTTTTGGGCGCGGCTGTGCCCGTGGCCTATTTTTGGCACACGGAGGCTGCATGCAAAGTGTCGCCCCATTCCGAGTCCGGCGGACGAACTTGGCCAGCTCACCCCCCAAGGCTGTAGCCCACCCGCTTTTATGGCCTTTTTCCGCTGGACGAACTTGGCGGCCCGGCCTTCGGGTGGTTATTTTTGGACACGGTTGTGCCCGCGGTCTAGTTTTGGTACATGGAGGCCGCTCGCAAAGTCTCGGCCCATTCCGAGTCCTGCGGACGAACTTGGCCAGCCCCACCCCCCAAGGCTATAGCCCACCCGTTTTTGTGGCCTTTTTCCGCTGGACGAACTTGGCGCCCCGGCCTTCGGGCTGTTATTTTCTGGCGCGGCTTTGAATGCGGCCTATTTTTGGCACACGTAGGCCGCTTGCAAAGTCTCACCCCATTCCGAGTCCGGCGGACGAACTTGGCCCGCCCCGCCCCCCAAGGCTATAGCCCACCCGTTTTTATGGCCTTTTTCCGCAGGGACTTATGCTTGCCTTCGGGGTTATTTTGTGCGCTGTGCTCAGATCCTATTTTTTTGGCACACGGAGGTCGCCGCAGTCTCACCCCATTCCGAGTCCGCGGATTTAACTTGGTCAGCCCCACCCCTGTGGCTATAGCCTACCCGGTTTTGTTGCCTTTTTCCGCGGGACGAACTAGAAGCCCCGGCCTTCGGGTGGTTATTTTTTATCGCGACTGTGCTCGCAGCCTATTTTTGGCACACGGAGGCTGCTCGCAAAATCTTGGCCCATAACGAGTCCGGCGGACCAACTTGGCCAGCCCCAATTTCAAGGATACAGCCCAATTTCCTGTTGTTTTTCCGAGGGATTAACTTGGCGCCTGCCTGGGTGGTTATTTTTAGCTGCTGTGCTCGCGGTCTATTTTTGGCACACGGAGGATGCTCGCAAAGTGTCGCCCATCTGACCCGGATTAACTTGGCCAGCCCCACCCCAAGGATATAGCCCACCTGCTTGTGGCCTTTTTCCGCTGGATCGCTTCAGCCTTCGGCCGGGTTATTTTGAGTGCGACTTTGCTCACCTATTTTCGCCACGGAGGCTGCTCGCAGTTCGCCCATTCCAAGTCCGCGAATCTAACTTGGCCAGCCCCACCCCCCAAGGCTACAGCCCACCCGGGTTTTTTGACTTTTTCCTGGGATTTAACTTGGCGCCTGCCTTCGGTGCTAATTTTGCTGCTGTGCTGGGCCCATTTTTGGTACACGGAGGCTGCTCACAAAGTCTCGCCCCATTCCGAGTCCCATGGATTTAACTTGGTCAGCCCCACCCCTGTGGCTATAGCCCACCTTTTGGTTTTTTCCATGGATCTAACTAGAAGCCCCGGCCTTCGGGTGGTTATTTTTTATCGCGACTGTGCTCGCAGCCTATTTTTGGCACACGGAGGCTGCTCGCAAAGTCTTGCCCCATAACGAGTCCGGCGGACGAACCTGGCCAGCCCCACTCCCCAAGGATACAGCCCACCCGTTTTTGTTGCCTTTTTCCGAGGGACGAACTTGGCGCCCCGGCCTTCGGGTGGTTATTTTTTAGCGCGGCTGTGCTCGCGGCCTATTTTTCGCACACGGAGGACGCTCGCAAAGTGTCGCCCCATTCCAACTCCGGCGGACGAACTTGGCCAGCCCCACCCCCAAGGATATAGCCCACCCGTTTTTGTGGCCTTTTTCCGCGGGACGAACTTGGCGCCCCAGCCTTCGGGTGGTTATTTTTGAGTGCAACTTTGCCCGCGGCCTATTTTCGCCACACGGAGGCTGCTCGTAAAGTCTCGCCCCATTCCGAGTCCGGCGGACGAACTTGGCCAGCCCCACCCCCCAAGGCTATAGCCCACCCGTTTTTGTTGCCTTTTTCCGCGGGACGAACGTGGCGCCCCGGCCTTCGAGTGGTTATTTTTAAGCGCGGCTGTGCTCGCAGCCCATTTTTGGCACACGAAGGCAGCTCGCAAAGGCTCGCCCCATTCCGAGTCCGGCGGACGAACTTGGCCAGCCCCACCTCCCAAGGCTATAGCCCACCCGTTTTTGTGGCCTTTTTCCGCTGGACGAACTTGGTTCCCCGGCCTTCGGGATGTTATTTTTGGGCGCGGCTATGTCCGCGGCCTAATTTCAGCACACGGAGGACGCTCGCAAAGTCTCGTCCCATTCCGAGTCCGGCGGACGAACTTGGCCAGCCCCACCCCCCAAGGCTATAGCTCCACCTGCTTAGGGCCTTTTTCCGCTGGATCTAACAAGGCGCCTGCCTTCGGATGTTATTTTTTGGTACGGCTGTGCCCGCGGCCTATTTTTGGCACAAAAAGGCCGCTCGCAATGTCTCCCCCCATTACGAGTCCGGCGGACGAATTTGGCCAGCCCCACCCCCAAAGGCTATAGCCCACCCGTTTTTGTGGCCTTTTTCAGATGGATCTAACTTACGCCCCCTGGGTTGTTATTTTGGCACGGCCATGCCTATTTTTGACACACGGAGGCCGCTCGCAAAGTCTCACCCCATTACGAGCCCGGCGGACGAACTTGGCCAGCCCCACCTCCCAAGGTTATAGCCCACCCGTTTTTGTGGCCTTTTTCCGCTGGACGAACTTGGTTCCCCGGCCTTCGGGTGGTTATTTTTGGGCGCGGCTATGTCCGCGGCCTAATTTCAGCACACGGAGGACGCTCGCAAAGTCTCGTCCAATCCGAGTCCGGCGGACGAAGTTGGCCAGCCCCACCCCCCAAGGCTATAGCCCACCCGTTTTTGTGGCCTTTTTCCGCTGGACGAACTTGGCGCCCCGGCCTTCGGGCGGTTATTTTTGGGCGCGGCTGTGCCTGCGGCCTATTTTTGACACACGGAGGCCGCTCGCAAAGTCTCGCGCCATTCCGAGTCCGGCGGACGAAGTTGGCCAGCCCCACCCCCCAAGGCTATAGCCCACCCTTTTTTGTGGCCTTTTTCCGCTGGACGAACTTGGCGCCCCGGCCTTCGGGCGGTTATTTTTGGGCGCGGCTGTGCCCGTGGCCTATTTTTGGCACACGGAGGCCGCTCGCAAAGTCTCGCCCATTCCGAGTCCGGCGGACAAACTTGGCCAGCCCTAATTTTCTCAAGGCTATAGCCCACCATATTTTGTGGCCTTTTTCCGCTTGGACTAACTTGGCTCCCGGTCTCGGCTTGTTATTTTGGCTGCAAGGCGGCCTATTTTTTGGCACACGGACGATTCTCGCAAAGTCTCGCCCCATTCCGAGTCCGGCGGACGAACTTGGCCAGCCCCACCCCCCAAGGCTATAGCCCACCCGTTTTTGTTGCCTTTTTCCGCGGGACGAACGTGGCGCCCCGGCCGTCGGGGGGTTATTTTTTGGCGCGGCTGTGCCCCAGGCCTATTTTTGGCACACGGAGGCTGCTCGCTAAGTCTAGCCCCATACAGAGTCCGGCTGAACAACTTGGCCAGCCCCACCCCCCAAGGCTATAGCCCAACCGTTGTGGTTGCCTTTTTCCGCGGGATGAACTTTGCGCCTGGCCTCTGGCTGTTATTTTTGGCTGCAGTTGGCCTCATTTTTTGGCACACGGATGCCTGCAAAGTCTCGCTTCCCGAAGTCGGGCGGATTTAACTTGGCCTGCCCAACCCCCAAGGCTATAGCCCACCAGGGCTTTTTCCGCTGGACGATTTAACTTGGCGCCTGGCGGTTATTTTTGATCGCTGGCACCTCATTTTTTTGCCACATGGAGGCTGCCAGAAGTCTCGATCCATTCCGAGTCCATGGATTTAACTTGGCCAGCCCCACCCCAAGGCTATAGCCCACCCGCCAGGGTTTTTTCCACTGGATGAACTTACGCCTGCCTTCGGGTAGTTATTTTGGTACGGTGCCCAAGGCCTATTTTCGCACACGAGGACGCCAGAAAGTCTCTGTCTCCATAACGAGTCCAGCGGATTTAATCTTGGCCCACCCCCAAGGCTATAGACCACCTGCTAGGGCCTTTTTCCGCTGGACGGTTGGCGCCTGGCCTTGGGGCGGTTATTTTGTCTGGCAGCTCATGCCAATTTTTGGTACACGGAGGCCCCTCACAAAGTCTGGTTCCGTTCCGAGTCCGGCGGAAGAACTTGGCCAGCCCCACCCCACAAGGCTATAGCCCACCCGTTTTTTGGGCATTTTTCATGATTTAACTGGGGCACCGGACCTTCAGGTGCTTATTTTTGTGCGCGGCTGTGCCCGCGGCCAATTTTTGGTACACGGAGGCCCCTCACAAAGTCTGGTTCCGTTCCGAGTCCGGCGGAAGAACTTGGCCAGCCCCACCCCACAAGGCTATAGCCCACCTGCTGGCATTTTCAAGGAAGAACTTGGGGATCGGACCTTTGGGTGCTTATTTCTGGGCGCGGCTGTGCCCGCGGCCTAAGTTTGGCACACGGAGTCCCCTTGCAAAGTCTGGCCCAATTCCGAGCCCGGCGGACGAACTTGGCCAGCCCCACCCCCAAAGGCTATAGCCCACCTGTTTTTTGGGCATTTTTGCGGGGGAAGAACTTGGGGATCGGACCTTTGGGTGCTTATTTCTGGGCGCGGCTGCGCCTGCGGCGTATTTTGGGCACACGGAGGCCCCTCGGAAAGTGTGGCCCCATTCCGAGTCCGGCGGACGAACTTGGCCAGCCCCACCCCCCAAGGCTATAGGCCACCCATTTTTTGGGCATTTTTGTGGCGGAAGAACTTGGGGATTGGACCTTTGGGTGCTTATTTTTGGGCGCGGCTCTGCCCACGGCCTATTTTTGGCACACGGAGGCCCCTTGCAAAGTCTGGCCCAATTCCAAGCCCGGCGGACGAACTTGGCCAGCCCCACCCCCCAAGGCTATAGCCCACCCATTTTTTGGGCATTTTTGCAGCGGACGAACTAGGGGACCCGACCTTCGGGCACTTATTTTTGGGCGCGGCTGTGCCCACAGCCTATTTTTGGCACACGGAGGCCCCTTACAAAGTCTGGCCCAATTCCAAGCCCGGCGGATGAACTTGGCCAGCCCCACCCCCCAAGGCTATAGCCCACCTGCTTTTTTTACATGGATCTAACTTGGGATCGGACCTTGGTGCTTATTTTTTGCCAGCTCAAGCCTATTTTGGGTACACGGAGGCCCCTCGCAAAGTCTGGCCCCATTCCGAGTCCGGCGGACGAACATGGCCACCCCCACCCCCCAAGGCTATAGCCCACCCCTTTTTTGGGCATTTTTGCGGCGGAAGAACTTGGGGATCGGACCTTCGGGTGCTTATTTTAGGGCGCGGCTGTGCCTGCAGCATATTTTGGGCACACGGAGGCCCCTCGGAAAGTGTGGCCCCATTCCAAGTCCGGCGGACGAACTTGGCCAGCCCCACCCCCCAAGGCTATAGGCCACCCATTTTTTGGGCATTTTTATGGGCGAAGAACTGGGGATTGACCTTCGGCTTATTTTTGGCCAGGCTCAAGGCCTATTTTTGGCACACCTGGAGGCCCCAGAAGTCTCTGCCCATTCCGAGTCCGGGCGGATTGATTCTGGCCAGCCCCACCCCCAAGGCTATAGCCCACCTGCTTGGCATTTTACAAGTGGAAGAACTTGGGATTGACCTTCGGCGCTTATTTTGGTACGGCCATGCCTATTTTTGGCACACGGAGGCCCCTCGAAACCGTCTCCCATTCGAGTCCACGGATTTGACAGCCCCACCTCAAGGCTATAGCCCACCTGCTTTTTGGGCATTTTTACAAGTGAAGAACTGGGATTGACCTTCGGGGCTTATTTTTTGGCTGGCTCACAGGATTTTTGGCACACGAGGTCCCGTATGGCTCCCATTCCGTGTCCGGCGGATGATTAACTTGCCAGCCCCACCTGGCTATAGCCCACCCCATTTTTGGGCATTTTTCATGGATTAATCTTGGGGACTGGACCTTCGCCGCCATTTGACGCAGCTGGCCTATATTTGGCACACGAGGTCCTCGCAGTATGGCCCCATTCCTGTCCGGCGGATCTAACTTGGCCAGCCCCCCCCCCAAGGCTATAGCCCACCCCTTTTTATGATTTTATGGCGGATTTAAATTGGGGACCGGACATTCAGCCGCTTATTTTTGGACGCGGCTTTGCCCGCGGCCTATATTTATTACACGGAGGCCCCTTGCAAAGTCTGGCCCCATTCCGAGTCCGGCGGACGAACTTGGCGAGCCCCTCTACCCTAGGCTATAGCCTACCAGCTTTTTATTTTTACATGGGACTTAACTGGGATGTGGATCGCTCGGCGCTTTATTTTGGGCTATGCTATGCCTAGTTTTGGCACACCTGAGGCCCCTCGCAAAGTCTGACCCCATTCCGAAATCCCGGATTTAATCTTGGACTGGACCTTCTGGTGCTTATTTTTTGGGCTGCTGTTGAGGTCTATTTTTGGCACACGGAGGCCCCTTGCAAAGTCTGGCCCCATTCCGAGTCCCAGACGATCCCACAGCCCCACCCCCAAGGCTATAGCCCACCTGCTTTTTTCAGATTATGTAAAGAACTGGGATCGGACCTGGTGTTATTTTTCGGCTGCTATCCCCAGCCTATTTATGTCACACGGAGGCCCCTCGCAAAGTCTGGCCCCATTCCGAGACCAAGCGATTAATCCTTGGCCAGCCCCACCCCCAAGGCTATAGCCCACCCATTTTTTGCCATTTTCATGGATTAACTTGGGACGGACCTTGGGCGCTTTATTTTATGGCTGTGCCCGCGGCCTATTTTTGGCACACGGAGGCCCCTCGCAAAGTCTGGCCCCATTCCGAGTCCGGCGGACGAACTTGGCCAGCCCCACCCCCCAAGGCTATAGCCCACCCGTTTTTTGGGCATTTTTGCGGCGGACGAACTTGGGGACCGGACCTTCGGGCGCTTATTTTTGGGCGCGGCTGTGCCCGCGGCCTATTTTTGGCACACGGAGGCCCCTCGCAAAGTCTGGCCCCATTCCGAGTCCGGCGGACGAACTTGGCCAGCCCCACCCCCCAAGGCTATAGCCCACCTGTTTTTTGGGCATTTTTACGGCGGACGAACTTGGGGACCGGACCTTCGGGTGCTTATTTTTTATCGCGGCTGTGCCCACGGCCTATTTTTGGGACACGAAGGCCCCTCACAGTCTGTTCTGCCCAGTCCCATGGAAGAATCCTTGGCCAGCCCCACCCCACAAGGCTATAGCCCACCTGCTGGGCATTTTGGCTAAGAACTGGGGATCGGACCTTGGTGTTTTTCTACAGCTCAAGTTTGGCACACTTGAGTCCTCAAAGTCTCGGCGCACTGAGCCCATGGATTTAATCTTGGCCAGCCCCACCCCAAAGGCTATAGCCCACCTGTTTTTTGCATTCATGGGAAGAACTGGATCGGACCTTGGGTGCTTATTTCATGCTGGCACAGGGCGATTTTGGGTACGGAGGCCCTCGGAAAGTGTGGCTCATTCCAGTCCCATGGATTAATCTTGGCCAGCCCCACCCCCAAGGCTATAGGCCACCCATTTTCAGCATTTTGCATGAAGAACTCGGGATTGGACCTTCGGGCGCTTATTTGCGGGCGCGGCTGTCCCCACGGCCTATTTTTGGCTCACGGAGGCCCCTTGCAAAGTCGGGCCCAATTCCAAGCTCCGGGCGGATTTAACTGGCCAGCCCCACCTCAAGGCTATAGCCCACCCATTTTTTTTTCATTTTTGCAGCAGACTAGGGACCTGACCTGGCACTTATTTTTGGGCTGCCACACGGCCTATTTTTACACACGGAGGCTTTACAAAGTCTCAGCCCACCCAAGCCCGCGGATGAATCCTGGCCAGCCCCACCCCCAAGGCTATAGCCCACCTGCTGGCATTTTACAAGGACTGGGGATCGGACCTTGGTGCTTATTTTTTGCTGTTGGCTGCAGCCTATTTTGGTACACGGAGGCCTCGCAAAGTTCTGGCTTCATTCTGAGTCCCGGATTTAACATGGCCAGCCCCCACCCCCACGGGTATAGCCCCCCACTTTTTTGGGCATTTCAAGAAGAACTTTGGGAACGGACCTTCGGTGTTTATTTTAGGCGCTGTGTGCAGCATATTTTTTGGGCACACGGAGGCCTCTAAAGTGTGGCCTCATTCCAAGTCCAAGGATTTGAACTTGGCCAGCCCCACCCCCCAAGTGCTATAGGCCACCCATTTTGGGCATTTTTACATAAGAACTTGGGATTGACCTGGCTTATTTTTGGCGCTGGCTCAAGGGCCTATTTTTGGCACACGGAGGCTCTCGAAGTCTGCTCCCATTCTGAGTCCCATGGATTTAATCTTGGCTAGCCCCACCCCCCAAGGCTATAGCCCACCTGCTTTTTTTGGCATTTTTGTAAGAACTGGGGATCGGACTCTGGTGCTTATTTTTCGCTGCTATCCCTCAAGAGCCTATTTTTGGTCCATTTGAGGCCCTCGCAGTCCGGCCCCATTCCGAGACCGGGCGGATTTAACTTGGCCAGCTCCCACCCCCAAGGCTATAGCCCACCTGCTGGGCATTTTTACAAGGATTAACTGGGGCACCTGACCTTCAGTGCTTTATTTTTTGTGCTCAAGGCCATGCCAATTTTGGTACACTGAGGCCCCTCACAAAGTCCTGTTCCGCCCGAGTCCCTGGAAGAACTTGGCCAGCCCCACCCCACAAGGCTATAGCCCACCTGCTGGTATTTTTGGCATAAGAATCTGGATCGACCTTCAGTGTTTATTTTTGGAGCCGGGTTCAAGGCCAATTTTTGTACACGGAGGCCCCTCACCAAGTCTCGGGTTCCGCCCGAGTCCCAAGAACTTGGCCAGCCCCACCCCACAAGTGCTATAGCCCACTGCTTTTGGGCATTTCACAAGGAAGAACTCTGGGATCGGACCTTTGGTGCTTATTTCATGCTGCTGTTCAAGGCCTGTTTGGCACACTGAGTCCCTTGCAAAGTCTGCCCAATTCCCGAGCCTCCCAAGGACGACTTGGCCAGCCCCACCCCCAAGGCTATAGCCCATCCATTTTTTGGGCATTTTTACAAGAACTTGGGGATTGGACCTTTGGGTGCTTATTTTTGGGCGCGGCTCTGCCCACGGCCTATTTTTGGCACACGGAGGCCCCTTGCAAAGTCTGGCCCAATTCCAAGCCCGGCGGACGAACTTGGCCAGCCCCACCCCCCAAGGCTATAGCCCACCCATTTTTTGGGCATTTTTGCAGCGGACGAACTAGGGGACCCGACCTTCGGGCACTTATTTTTGGGCGCGGCTGTGCCCACAGCCTATTTTTGGCACACGGAGGCCCCTTACAAAGTCTGGCCCAATTCCAAGCCCGGCGGATGAACTTGGCCAGCCCCACCCCCCAAGGCTATAGCCCACCCGTTTTTTGGGCATTTTTGCGGCGGACGAACTTGGGGATCGGACCTTTGGGTGCTTATTTTTTGGTGCGGCTGTGCCTGCAGCCTATTTTGGGTACACGGAGGCCCCTCGCAAAGTCTGGCCCCATTCCGAGTCCGGCGGACGAACATGGCCACCCCCACCACCCAAGGCTATAGCCCACCCCTTTTTTGGGCATTTTTGCGGCGGAAGAACTTGGGGATCGGACCTTCGGGTGCTTATTTTAGGGCGCGGCTGTGCCTGCAGCCTATTTTTGGCACACGGAGGCCCCTTACAAAGTCCGCCCACCAAGCCCGGATGAATCCCAGCCCCACCCCCCAAGGCTATAGCCCACCTGCACATGGACGAACTTGGGGACCGGACCTTTGGGTGCTTATTTTTGGGGGCGGCTGTGCATGCAGCCTATTTTTGGTACACGGAGGCCCCTCGCAAAGTCTGGCCCCATTCAGTCCCATGGATCAACATGGCCACCCCCACCACCCAAGTAGCCCACCCTTTGGGCATTTTCATGGGAAGAATCTTGGGATCGGACCTTCGGTGCTTATTTTAGGCTGGTCACTGCAGCCCAGAGCCTTTATTTTCGCACACCAGGCCTCTTTACAAAGTCCTGCCCAATTCCAAGCCCCTGATGAACTTGGCCAGCCCCACTCCCCCAAGGCTATAGCCCACCTGCTGGGCATTTTTTACAAGTGACGAACTTGGGATCGGACCTTGGGTGTTATTTTTGCGCATGGTGCAGCCTATTTTGGGTACACGGAGGGCCCTCGCAAAGTCTGGCCCCATTCCGAGTCCGGCTGACGAACAAGGCCACCCCCACCACCCAAGGCAATAGCCCACCCCTTTTTTGGGCATTTTTATAAGAAGAACTTGGGATTGGACCTCGGCGCTTTATTTTGTCCAAGGCAGTGTCCGGCCGCCTATTTTTACACCCACGCCCCTCGCACGCCCTGGCCGCATTCCGAGTCCGGCGGACGAACTTGGCCAGCCCCTCCCCCCAAGGCTATAGCCCACCCGTTTTTTGGGCATTTTTGCGGCGGATGAACTTGGGGACGGGACCTTCGGGCGCTTATTTTTGGGCGCTGAGCAGTGTTCATGGTCTTTTTACACGGAGGCTCCTCAAGAAAAGTCTGGCCCCATTCCGAGTCCGGCGTGGCTAGCCCTCCACCTAAGGCTATAGCCCAGCTGCTTTTTCATTTTACAAGGGGTCGAACTTTGGGACGGACCTCTGGGGCTTTGTTTTTAGCTGCAGTCCCGCACAAGCCTATTTTTGGCACACCTGAGGCCCCTCAGAATGTCAGCCCCATTCCGTCCGGCAGACGAATTGGCTGGCCCTCCCCATGGCTAGAGCTCCACCCATTTGGGCATTTTATGCAAGGATTTAACTTGGGGACGTGGACCTTCGGCTCTTATTTTGGTGTGGCAGTGCCTGCTGCCTGTTTGGCACACGGAGGCCCTCGGGTCTGGCCTTAATCCGAGTCCCGTGGACTAATCCTTGGCCACCCCTCCCCAAGGCTATAGCCCACCAGCTGGGTATTTTGCCATGGATCTAACTTGGGGACTTGACCTTCGGCGCTATTTTTCGGCTGCTGGGGGCGCCTATTTTTGGCACACACGGAGGCCCTCAAGAAAGTCTCGGCCCCATTCCGAGTCCCATGGACGAAATCTTGGCTGGCCCTCCCCAAGGCTATAGCCCAGTTAAGTATTTTGCAAGCAGACTAACTTGGGGACGGACCTTCTGCACTTATTTTGGCACTGCAGTACCAAGGGCCTATTTTGGCACACGAGGCCCTCGAAAGTCTGGCTTCATTCAGTCCGGGTTGATTGAACTTGGCTAGCCCTCCCCCTCAAGGCTATAGCCCACCTGCTTTTTGGGAATTCACATGGGCGGACGAACTGGGACGGGATGGCATTTTTTTGGGCACCGATCAAGGCCTATTTTTGGCACACGGAGGACCTCAGAAGTCTCGCCCATTCCGAGTCCCATGGAAGAATCTTGGCCAGCCTCCCCAAGGCTGTAGCCCACCCGTTTTTTGGGCATTTTTGCGGCGGACGAACTTGGGGACTGGACCTTCGGGCGCTTATTTTTGGGTGCGGCAGTGTCCGCGGCCTATTTTTGGCACACGGAGGCCCCTCGTAAAGTTTGGCCCCATTCCGAGTCCTGCGGACGAACTTGGCCAGCCCCTCCCCCCAAGGCTATAGCCCACCTGCTGGGCATTTCATGGGCGGATTTAACTTTGGGGACTGGACCTTGGGCGCTGATTTTGGGCTGCAGTGCCTGTGGACTATTTTGGCACACCGAGGCTCGCAGTCTGGCTCCCATTCCAGTCCAAGTGACGATTGGCCAGCCCCTCCCCAAGCCTATAGCCCATCCGCTTGGGCATTTTCATGGATCTAACTTGGGGACGTGACCTTCTGGGTTTTATTTTTGGGCTGGCAGTGCTCAAGGATCTATTTTTTGGCACACCAAGGTCTCTCGCAAAGTCTGGCCTATTCCGAGTCCCATGGATCTAATCTTGGCCAGCCCTCACCCCAAGGCTATAGCCCACCTGCTAGGGCATTTATGGCGGACTAACTTGGGGACGGAACTGGATGGTTATTTTTAAGGCGTTTACGGCCTAATTTTGGCACACGGAGGGCCCTCGAAAGTCTGGCCCCATTCCGAGTCCGGCAGACGATTTTTGGCCAGCCCCTCCCCCAAAGGCTATAGCCCACCTGGCTGGGCATTTCATATGGACGAACTTTGGGGATCGGACTGGCGCTTTTATTTTGGCACGGCAGTACCATGCCTATCTTTGGCACACGGAGGACCCTCGCAAAATCTGGCCCGATTCCGAGTCCGGCGGACGAACTTGGCTGGCCCCTCCCCAAGTGCTATAGCCCTCCTGCTTGGGTATGTTCATGGATCTAACTTGGGGATCTGGTGCTTATTTTGGGCTTAAGGACTCAAGGGCCTATTTTTGGCACAAGTGAGGTCTCGCAAGGCTGGCCCCATTCCCAGTCCGCGACGAATCTTGGCCAGCCCTCCCCAAGGCTATAGCCCACCTGCTTTTTTGGGAATTTCATGCGGACGAACTAGGGACTGGACCTCCGGCGCTTATTTTTGGGCGCAGTGTCCATGCCTATTTTGGCACACGGAGGCCCTCAGATAGTCTGGCTCCCATTCCCGAGTCCGGCATGGATCCTAGCCCTCCCCCTGAAGGCTATAGTCCACCTGCTGGGCATTTTGCATGGGCGGATTTAACTGGGACGGACCTTCTGGCTCTTTTTGGACGGGCAGTACCATGGCCTATTTTTGGCACACGGAGGCCTCAAAGTCTGGCTCCCATTCCGAGTCTCGACGGATTTAACTTCGCCAGCCCCTCCCCCATAGCCCTCCCTGCTGGGCATTTTTGCAAGGGCGGATGGGACCTTCGGGCGCTTATTTTTGGGTGCGGCAATGCCCGCGGCCTATTTTTGGCACACGGAGGCTCCTTGCAAAGTGTGGCCCCATTCCGAGTCCGGCGGAAGAACTTGGCCAGCCCCTCCCCCCAAGGCTATAGCCCACCCGTTTTTTGGGCATTTTTGCGGCTGACGAACATGGGAACGGGACCTTCGGGCGCTTATTTTTGGGCGCAGCAGTGCGCGCGGCCTATTTATGGCACACGGAGGCCCCTCGCAAAGTGTGGCCCCATTCCGAGTCCGGATTTAACTTGGCTGGCCCTCCCCAAGTGCTATAGCCTCCCTGCTGGGCATGCTCATGGATCTAACTTGGGACGGGCGCTATTTTTACGGGCTGCAGTGTCCAAGGGCCTATTTTTGGCACACGGAGGCCTCGCAGGCTGGCCCCATTCCAGTCCGGATTAATCTTGGCCAGCCCCTCCCCCCAAGGCTATAGCCCACCCGTTTTTTGGGAATTTTTGCGGCGGACGAACTTGGGGACGGGACCTTCGGGCGCTTATTTTTGGGCGCGGCAGTACCCGCGGCCTATTTTTGGCACACGGAGGCCCCTCGCAAAGTCTGGCCCCATTCCGAGTCCGACGGACGAACTTCGCCAGCCCCTCCCCCCAAGGCTATAGCCCTCCCGTTTTTTGGGCATTTTTGCGGCGGACGAAGTTGGGGATGGGACCTTCGGGCGCTTATTTTTGGGCGCGGTAATGCCCGCGGCCTATTTTTGGCACACGGAGGCTCCTTGCAAAGTCTGGCCCCATTCCGAGTCCGGCGGACGAACTTGGCCAGCCCCTCCCCCCAAGGCTATAGCCCACCCGTTTTTTGGGCATTTTTCATGCTGATTTAACATGGGAACGTGGACCTGGCATGCTTATTTTTGGGCGCGGCAGTGCGCGCGGCCTATTTATGGCACACGGAGGCCCATCGCAAAGTGTGGACCCATTCCGAGTCCGGCGGACGAACTTGGCTGGCCCCTCCCCCCAAGGCTATAGCCTCCTGCTGGGCATGTTTATGGGCGGACTTAACTTGGGGATTTGGCGGCTATTTTTGCAGTGTCCAAGGGCCTATTTGTGGCACACGGAGGCCGCAGGCTGGCCCCATTCCGAGTCCCATGGACTAATCCTGGCCAGCCCCTCCCCCAAGGCTATAGCCCACCCGTTTTTTGGGTATTTTGACGCTGATTTAACTAGGGGACGGACCTCGGCTTATTTTTAAGAGCAGGCGGCAGTGGCCTATTTATGGCACACGAGGCCTCGCAGTGTGGCCCATTCCCGAGTCCGGGCGGATCGAACTGGCTGGCCCTCCCAAGGCTATAGCCTCCTGCTTGGGCATGTTTATGGGTGACTAACTTGGGATCTGGCGCTTATTTTTGGCGCTGCAGTGTCCAAGGCCTATTTTTGGCACACCTGAGGCCTCGCAATGTCTGGCCCCATTCCGAGTCCGACGGATTTAATCTCGCCAAGCCTCTCCCCCCAAGGCTATAGCCCTCCTGCTGGGCATTTTTTGGGCGGACGTTGATGGACCTCGGCGCTTATTTTGGGCGGTAATGCCCGCAGACTATTTTTGGCACACGGAGGCTCCTTGCAAAGTCTGCCCCATTCCAGTCCGGGCGGATTAACTCCAGCCCCTCCCCCAAGGCTATAGCCCACCTGCTGGGGCATTTTCATGAGGATGAACTTACGGACCTTCTAATTTTTGACGCCAGTACTCATGCCTATTTTTGGCACACGGAGGCCCCTCGCAAAGTCTGGCTCCATTCCGAGTCCGGCGGACGAACTTCGCCAGCCCCTCCCCCCAAGGCTATAGCCCACCCGTTTTTTGGGCATTTCTGTTGGGATGGACCTGGCGCTTATTTTTGCTGCAGTGCGCAAGGCCTATTTATGGCACACGGAGGCCCATCGCAAAGTGTGGACCCATTCCGAGTCCGGCGGACGAACTTGGCAGGCCCCTCCCCCCAAGGCTATAGCCTCCTGCTGGGCATTTTTACATGGACGGTTAGATGGACCTGGCGCTTATTTTAAAGGGTAATGCTCATGGCCTATTTTTGGCACACGGAGGCTCTTCTTAAAGTCTGCCCCATCTCCCGAGTCCGGCGATCATCTGGCCAGCCTCCCCAAGGCTATAGCCCACCTGCTTGGGCATTTATGGAGGATGAACTGGGGACGGACCTCGGGTTTTATTTTTGGACGCTGCAGTACCAAGGCTCTATTTTTGGCACACGAGGCCCTCGCAAAGTCTGGTCCATTCCGAGTCCCGACGGACGAATCTCGCCAGCCCTCCCCCAAGGCTATAGCCCTCCTGCTGGGCATTTTTACGAAACTTGGGGACTGGACCTTCGGCGTTATTTTTGGGCACTAGTTCCCCGCGCTCATTTTCAGCACACGGAGGCTCCTCGCAGTCTGGCCCCATTCCGAAGTCCCATGGGCGATTTGGCCACAGCCTGGCTATAGCCCAATTGGGCATTTTTCATGGATTTAACTCATGACGGACCTTTCTGCACTTATTTTTCACAGGCGCAGTGCCTGCGGGCCTATTTTTTGTCACTATCGGAGGCCTCGCAGAAGTCTGCCCCATTCCGAGTCCGGGCGGATTTAACTTGGGGACGGACCTTCTAGGCACTTTATTTTTGCAGTTCAGCGCCTATTTTCGCACACAGAGGCCCCTCGCAAAGTCTGGCCCCATCTCGAGTTCAAGGGACGGACTAATCCTGGCCAGCCCCCAAGGCTTTAGCCCAGCCGTTTTTTGGGCATTTTTATGGGCGGATCTCTAGACTTGACCTTCGATGCTATTTTTGGCGCTGCAGTTCTCATGCTGCCTATTTTGGCACACGGAGGATCCTCGCAAAGTCCGCCCCATTCCCGAGTCCGGGCGGATTAATCCTGGCTAGCCCCCCCAAGGCTATAGCCCAGCTGCTTGGCTTTTTTATGGGCGGATCTAATCCTTGGGGACGGGACCTTCGGGCGCTTATTTTTGGGCGCGGCAGTGCCCGCGGCCTATTTTTGGCACACGGAGGCCCCTCGCAAAGTCTGGCCCCATTCCGAGTCCGGCGGACGAACTTGGGGACGGGACCTTCGGGCACTTATTTTTGGGCGCGGCAGTGCCCGCGGCCTATTTTTGGCACACGGAGGCCCCTCGCAAAGTCTGGCCCCATTCCGAGTCCGGCGGACGAACTTGGCCAGCCCATCCCCCCCAAGGCTAGACCACCTGCTTGGGCCTGAGGCGGGATTTAACTTGGGGACGGGACCTTCGGACGCTTATTTTGCTGCAGTGGCCAGGGGCTATTTTTGGCACACGGAGGTCCCTCGCAATGTCTGGCCCCATTCCGAGTCCCATGGATCTAATCCTGGCCAGCCCTCCCAAGGCTATAGCCCACCTGCTGGGCATTTTCAAGGGACGAACCTTGGAGACGGACCTCGGCGCTTATTTTTATGGGCTGCAGTGTCCATGCCTATTTTTGCACACGGAGGCCCTCAGAAGTCTGGCCCCCATTCCTGAGTCCCAAGTGGACAAACTTGGCTAGCCCCTCCCCAAAGGCTACATCCCACCTGCTTACATTTCATGGATCTTAACTTGGGGACGGGACCATGGCGCACTTTACATGCAGTGCCCGCGCCTATTTTGGCATTATCTGGAGGCCCCCTCGCAAAGTCTGGCCCCTGACCAGTCCCATGGATTTAAACTGGCCAGCCCTCCCTGTGGCTATAGCCCACCTGCTGCATTTTGCCATGGGCGGATTTAACTCGGGCAGGTCCTTCGGGGGCTTATTTTTGGGCACGGCAGTGCCCGCAGCCTAGTTTTGGCACACGGAGGCCCCTCGCAAAGTCTGGCCCCATTCTGAGTCTGGCAGACGATCATGGCCAGCCCCTCCCCCCAAGGCTGTAGCCCACCTGCTGGCATTTCATGAATCTAACTTGGGGACGGACCTCGGCGCTTATTTTGGGCAGTGGACAGCCTATTTTTGGCACACGGAGGCCCTCGAAGTCCTGGCTCCCATTCCGAAGTCCCATGGATCTAACTTGCCCAGCCCTCCCCCCAAGGCTATAAATACCCAATCTGCTTGGGTATTTTTATGGACTTAACTTGGGGCGGACCTTCGGCGCTTATTTTGCACAAGAGTGGTCGTGGCCTATTTTTTGGCACACGGAGGCCTCGCCAAAGTCCGCCCCATTCCGAAGTCAAGGATGCATTTAACATGGCTAGCCCTTCCCCAAGGCTATAGTCCACCCGCTGGGCATTTCATGGCTGGACAAACATATGGACTGGACCTTCGGCTATTTTTATGCTGCGGAAGTTCACGTCGATGAGTTATAACACGGAATTCTCAAGAAACTGGGCTCATCTCAAATTCCCCATGGACGATCCTTGCCAAATTTCTCTCCCAAGGCTATAGCCCATCCATTTTTGGGCATTTTTCCCAGACGAATCTGGGACTGACCTCGGGGCTTATTTGGCTGCATGGTAGTGCCTCGGCTCATTCTGGCACACGGAGGCCCCTCGCAGTCCGGGCCCCATTCGAGTCCCATGGACTAACTTGGCTGCCCCTCCCCAAGGCTATAGCCCAATCTGCCAAGCATTTTATGATGAAGAATCCCAGGGACGGGACCTCTCGATGCTTATTATTTTTGATGCAGTTCAAGGCTCATTTTGGCATTACCTGAGGTCCCTCGCAAATTCCCTGGGCTCCACTCCCGAGTCCCATGACTCCAACATGGCCAGCCCCTCCCCCCAAGGCTATAGCCGACCCGTTTTTTGGGCATTTTTGCGGCGGACAAACTTGGGATGGGACCTTCGGGCGCGGCAGTGCCCGCGGCCTATTTTTGGCACACGGAGGCCCCTCGTAAAGTCTGGCCCCATTCCGAGTCCGGCGGACGAACTTGGCCTGCCCCTCCCCCCAAGGCTATAGCCCACCCATTTTTTGGGCATTTTTGCAGCGGACGAACTTTGGGCACCTGGACTCTGGCGCTTATTTTATGCTGCAGTACATGCCTATTTGGCACACATTGGAGGCCCCTCGCAGTCTGGCCCCATTCCAAGTCCCAAGGGATGAATCCTATTGTGCCCCTCCTGAAGGGGCTATAGCCCACCTGCTTGTTCGGCATTTTTACATGATCTAACATGGGACGACCTTCGGGTTTATTTTTGATGGCAGCCCGCCGCCTATTTTTTGGGTGGCTATTTGAGGCTTCTTCAAAGTCTGGCCTCATCTGAGTCCCAAGGATCATCTCATTAGCCCCATCCCCAAGTGCTATAGCCCACCACATTTTGGCTTTTTCAAGGCGTGGATCTAACTTTGGGGACAGGACTCTCTGGGCTTATTTTTGGGCGCCGTGAAAGTCTACTGCCTATTTTTACACACTGAAGCTCCCTCGCAGAAACCGTCCCCATTCCAGTCCCGGGCGACAACATGGCGCCCCCAAGGCTATAGCCCAATCTGCTTGGGTATTTTGAAGGGCGATCTAATTTGTACTTGGAATCTTTCGTGTGCTTATTTTTGGGAGAGGCAGTGCCTGCTGCCTATTTTTACACTCTCAGAGGTCTCTAAGTTTGGCCCATTCTGGTCCAACGGCCTGGCCGCCTCCCCCAAGGCTATACCTCGACCCATTTTGGGCATTTTATATGACAAACTTGATGGGATCCTTCGGCGCGGCAAGACCATGCCTATTTTAAGACACGAGGCCGTAATGTCTCATTTATTCCCGAGTCCGGGCGGACGAACTTGGCCAGCTCCCTTCCTCAAAGTGCTATAGCCCACCAAGGCTCGGCTTTGCCATGGAAGAACTTTGGGACAGACCTGGGTTTATTTTGGGCGGAGAAAGTGCCCACGGCTCATTTTTATAACACTTGAGGTCTCTCCCAAAACTGCCCCATCTCGAGTCCGGTGGATCTAACTGGCCTGCCCTCAGCTATAGCCCAACTGCTGGGCATTTTATGAGGGACGAACTTGGGACCTGGGCGCCGGGCGCTTATATTTGGGCGCAGCGTTCATGCCTATTTTTTTTACACACGAGGCCCTCGCAAAGTCTCGCCTGCACCTCGAGTCCGCGGATGAATCCTACAGCCCCTCCCAAAGGCTATGGCCCTGCTGGGCATTTTGCTGTAAGGACTTAACTTGGGGACGGGACTGGCCATTTTGATACTGCAGTGCCTCACCTAATTTGGCACATTGAGGCCCCTCGCAAATCGGCTCCCATTCTCAGTCCCATGACGAATCCCATTGGCCCCTCCTTAAGCAGCTATAGTAGCCCACCAGTTTTTTGGTATTACAACATGGGAAGGGACCTCGGCTTGTTTGGATGCGGGCAGTGCCCGCCTATTTTGGCAATACTTGAGGCCCTCGCAAAGTCTGGCCCCTATCTGAGTCCCATGGGATCTAATCCTGGCTAGCCCTTCCCCAAGGCTATAGCCCACCTGCTTGGTATTTCATGCAGACTTAACTTTGGGGATCTGGACTCTCAGGTGCTTATTTTTGGGAGCGGCAGTGCCCAAGGGCTCATTTTTAGTACCTCAGAGGGCCTCTCGCCAAGTTTTTACCCCATTCGAAATCCACGATTAATCTTGGCCAGCCCCTCCCCAAGGCTATAAAATTTCGACCCATTTTAGGCATTTTATATGGACAAACTGATGGGTCCTTTCAAGGCTGCAGTGCTCAAGGGCTCATTTTAATATCGGAGGCCCTCAGAATGTTCGTCTCATTCCGAGTCCGGGCGGATTCAACTTGGCCAGCCCCTTCCCCAAGGCTATAGCTCAATTCATATTCTGGGCTTTTTCAAGGGCGAGTAACTTGGGACAGGACCTTTGGGCTTATTTTTGCTGTGGCAGTCCATCGGCTCATTTTTGGCACATCGAGGCCCTCCCAAAGTCTGCCCCATCTGAGTCCTCAAGGATCTATCCTGGCCTCCTTGCCCTCCCCAAGGCTATAGCCCACCCGCTGGGCATTTTATGAGGGACTAACTTGGGACTGGAGCTTCAAGCTTATATTTGCTGCTGCAGTGCCCATGCCTATTTTACACACGAGCCCCTCGCAAAGTCCGGCCCACCTCGAGTCCCATGGATGAACTTGGCCAGCCCCTCTCCCCAAGGCTATAGCCCACCTGCTGGGCATTTTTACATGGACGAACTTGGGGGGACTGGACCTCTGGCGCCATATTTTTGACACGGCAGTTCTCACGCACCTAATTTTGGCACACGAGGCCTCAAGAAAGTCTGTCTCATTCTCGAGTCCCATGGACGAATCTCTGCCAGCCCTCCCCCCAAGTGCTATAGGCCCACCAGTTTTTGGGTATTTTCATAATACTATGGAAGGACCTCGATGAGTTTTTGATGCTGCAGTGTCACGCCTATTTTTTGGCACACGGAGGCTCTCGGTGAAAGTCTGGGTCTCATTCCGAGTCCCAAGTGACGATTCTCATTAGCTCCCTTCAAGGCTATAAAATTTCACCCGTTGGGCTTTTTAAGGGCGGACTAACTTAGATCGGGACCTTCAGGTGCTTATTTTTGGGAGCGACAGGCCCAAGGCCTATTTTTTACACGGAGGCTCCCTCAAGTCTGGCTCCCCATTCCGAGTCCCGCGGATCTATCTCACAGCCCTCCCTCCCCCAAGGCTATAGCCCACCCATTTTTGCATTTTTACAAGTGACCAACATGGGACGGACCTTCGAGCTTATATTTATGCGCGGCAGTGCCCGCGGCCTATTTTTTGCACACGGAGGCCCCTCGCAATTCTGGCCCCATTCCGAAGTCCCAAGTGGGACCCATCATGGCTAGCCCCTCCCCAAGGCTATAGCCAATCTGCTGCTTAGGTGCATTTTTACAAGTGGACAAACTTGGATGGACCTCGGCGCTGCAGTCCTCAAGGGCTCAGTTTCTGGCACACGGAGGCTCCTCGAGTTTAGCCCTCATTCCAGTCCTGGGCGGACGGTCTTGGCCTGCCCTCCTCCCCAGGCTATAGCCCACACCTGCTGGGCATTTTTATGAGGATTGATCCTTGGGACTTGGACCTCGGCGCTTATTTCTTTGGGCGCGGCAGTGCCCGCGGTCTATTTTTGGCACACCTGAGGCCCTCAGAAGTCTGCCCATTCGAGTCCCATGGATGAACTTCACAGCCCCTCCCCCGAAGGCCAGGCCCACCCGCTGGGCATTTTACAAGGACGAACTGGGACGGGACCTTCAGCCATTTTTGATGTGGTAGCCTGGCCGGCCTAATTTTATACACGGAGGTCTCAGAAGTTCCGCCCCATTCAGTCCCAAGGATTTAACTTTGGCCAGCCCTCCCTAAGGCTATAGCCCACCATGTGGCATTTTATGCTGACTAACATGGGACGGGACCTCAAGATTTTTGATGCAGTACCCGCCTATTTTTAAGAATATCGGAGGCTCCTTCGTGAAACTGCCCCATTCCGTCCGGGCGGATTCATCTTGGCCAGCCCCTTCCCTCAAGGCTATAGCTCATCTGTTGGCTTACAAGGACGAACTTAGATCGGACTGGGCTTATTTTGGCGCCGCAGTGTCCGAGGCCTATTTTGCACACTGAGGCCCTAGCAAAGTCTCGCCCATCTGAGTCCTGACGATCCTTGGCCAGCCCCTCCCCAAGGTACCACACCTGTTTTTGGGCATTTTCAAGGGCGGATCTAACTTGGGGGTGGGACCTTTCTACGCCTATTTTTGCACATGGAGGTCGTCAGAAAGTCTCGTCTCATTCCAAGTCCCATGGACTTAACTTTGGCCAGCCCCCTCCCAAGGCTATAATTCTCCCGCTTGGCATTGCTATGATCTAACTTGAGCACGGACCCTTGCTTATTTTGCATGCAGTAAGTGCCCGCTGCCCATTTTTGCACATGGAGGCCCCCAGATAGCGTCCTGGGCCCCATTCAGTCCATGGAGGAACTGGCCAGCCCCTCCCCAAGGCTATAGCCCAATTCGTTAGCATTTATGGGTCGACCAATCCTGGATCTGGACTGCTTATTTTTTGGTCGCTCAAGGGCCTGGCTTGCACACCTGAGGCCCCTCGCAGAAACCGCCCCATTCCAGTCCCATGGATGAACTGGGCTGCCTCCCCCAAGGCTAGCCCACCACAGCATTTTTCCGCGGACGAACTTGGGGACGGACCTGGCGACATTTTTCATGCTGCAGTTCCCATGGGCTCATTTTTGGCACACACGGAGGCCCTGCAGTCTCGGGTTCATTCTCAGCTCCCATGATCTAACTTGGCCAGCTCCCTCCCCAAGTGCTATAGCCACACCCGCTTTTTTTGGGCATTTTGCATGGACTAACTGGGATGGGACCTTCGGGTGCCTACTTGGCACACGGAGGCTCTCGCAAAGTCTGGCTCCCATTCCGAGTCCGGGCGATCTAATTTTGGCCAGCCCTTCCCCAAGGCTATAGCCCACCTGCTTTTTTTGGCTTTTTCATATGATCTAACTTTGGGGACGGACCTTGGCGGAAGACATTTTGGGCGCCGGGCAGTGCTCAAGGCCTATTTTGCACAGGCCCTCGCAGTCTGCCGCATTCCCGAGTCCGGGCGGGATCGAACTTGGCCAGCCCTCCCCAAGGCTATAGACCACCCGCTTGGGCCTTTTGAGGCGGATTAACTTTGGGGACGGGACCTTCGACGTTTATTTTAAGGCAGTGCCTGCCATTTTTTAAGTAATAATTTGGAGGTCTCGCAATGTCTGCCTCATCTGGTCCCATGGACTAACCAGCCAGCCTCCCTCCCCAAGCAGCTATAGCCCACCTGGGGCATTGCTGGCGATCTAACTTGGGGATGGGACCTTCAAGCGCCTATTTTTGGCACACGAGGCCTCGCAGTCTGGGTTCATCTGAGTCCTATGGACGAACTTGGCCAGCCCCTTCCCCCAAGGCTATAGCCCACCCGCTTGGCTTTTCATGGGCGGATCGCATGTTGGGACGTCTCGGCGCTTATTTTTACATGCAGTGCTCAAGGCTCTGTTTTTAAGTAATAATCGAGGCCTCTAAAGTCTGGTCAGACCTGAGTCCGCGGATCTAATCTCAGCCAGCCTCCCCAAGGCTATAGACCACCTGCGCCTCAGGCGACTAATCCTGGGACCTGACCTCGGATCGCTTATTTTGGCTGGCAGTGCCCGCTGCTCATGGCACACTGAGGCCCCCTGCAATGTTCTGCCCCATTCCAGTCCCATGGACGCACTGGCCAGCCCCTCCCCGAGGCTATAGCCCAATTCGCTTGCTTTTTACAAGTGCATCTAATCTCGGTACGCACTTCTGGCTGCTTTTTATTTTTGGCGCTTAGAGTCTGTGGTCATTTTTTTGGCACACCTGAGGACTTGCAGTCCTGGCCCCATCTGAGTCCCATGATCGATCTCGGCCAGCGCCTCAAGGCCAGCTCAATTCAAGCTTTTGGGCCTTATGGGCGGATCTAATCCTGGGATCGGACCTCTGGACGTGGTTTTTTGGGAGTCAAAACGCCCATAAGCTCGACACACGACCCTCAAGAATGTTCATTCCCCATCTCCAAGTCCCATGGATCTATCTCACGCCCATTCTGCTATAGCCCACCTGCTAGTATTTCATGGGGACGAACTTTGGGACGGGACCTCGGGCGCTTATTTTGGCTGCAGTACCATGCCTATTTTTGGCAAACGGAGGCCCCCAAAGTCCGGGGTTCATTCCCCACTCGGCGATCTAATCCCACGCCCCCTTCCCCCAAGGCTATAGCCCTGCTTGGCAATTTTATGAGGACTCTAACTTGGGATGGGACCCATGGCGCTTCTATTTTTATGCATTGAGGACCCCGCAAAGTTCGTCTCATTCGCCCGCCATGGATCTACTGGCCAGCCCTCCCCCAAGGCTATAGCCCACCGTTGGGCCTTTTTGAGGCGGATTAACTGGGGATTTGGACCCGGACGCCATTTTTGCGCTGCTGCAGTTCAAGGCCTATTTTTGGCACACTGAGGTTTCTTCGCACGTCTGGGCTCCCATTCCATTCCAAGGATTTAACTTGGCTAGCCGGGAGGCCCCAAGGCTATAGCCCACCATGGGCATTTTTATGTATGGATCTAACTTTGGACGGACCTTCGGCGACATTTTCAAGGCGCTGCAGTTCCTGCTGCCTATTTTTGGCACACGAGGCCCCCAAAGTTCTGGCTCATTCTACCATGGATCATCTCATTAGCTCCTCCCCAAGGCTATAGCCCACCCGTTGGGCATTTTTCCGCGACTAACTGGATCGGGACTGGTTATTATTTTCTACAGTCTCATGGCTCTGTTTTTTGGTACACTGAGGCCCTCGCGAAAGTTTCTGGCTCCATTCCCACTCAAGGCGGATCAATCCCACAGCCCCCCCCCAAGGCTATAGCCCAATTCGCTTTTGGGCATTTTATGCGGATTATCCTTAGGATGGACCTTCATGCTTATTTTTCGCACACGGAGGCCCCTCGCAAAGTCTGGCCCCATTCTGAGTCCCGGCTGGAGAATCTCGCCACCCTTCCCCAAGGCTATAGCCCACCACATTTGGCTTTTTCACAAGGATTTAACTTGGGGACTGGACTTGGCTATTTGCCAGTGCCTGCTGCCTATTTTTTTACACGGAGGTCTCTCAAGAAAGTCTGGCTGGTATCTGGTCCGGCGGATCTAACTTTGGCCGCCCCCTCCCCAAGGCTACAGGACCACCTGCTTTTGGCCTCAGGCTAAAGTGACTTAACTTTGGGGGATCTGGACCTTCTGGACGGTTTTGGGCTGCCTCATGCCTATTTTAGTACACGGAGGTCTTCGCAATGTCTGGCCCCATTCAGTCCTGGGCGGATCTAACTCACAGCCCTCCCAAGGCTATAGCCCACCCGCTTGGGCAATTTTCATGGCGGGACGGTCTTGGGATTGGACCTGCCACTTATTTTGCACACCTGAGGTTCCTCGCAGTCTCGCTCCCATTCCAGTCCCGGCTGGATCTAACTTGGCCAGCTCCCTTCCCAAGGCTATAGCCCAATTGCTTTTTGGGCTTTTTATATGGATCTACGTTGGGGACGGACCATGATTTTTGGGCGCTGGCATGCCCGCCTATTTTTGGCACACTGAGGTCTCGCAGTCTCTGCCGATTCAGTCCCATGACGAACTTGGCCAGCCTCCCTCCCCAAGGCTATAGACCACCCGCTTTTTTGGGCCTTTGAAGGGATTCATCCTCAGATCTGTAATCTTTCGATTTGCTATTTTTGCCAAGCAGTGCCCGCTGCCTATTTTTGCACACATTAACGGAGGTCTTCAGAAAGTCTGGTCAGATTCCGAACCATGACGAATCTTGGCTGCCCTCCCCAAGGCTATAGACCTGCTTTTGGGCCTTTTAGCGACTAACTGGGGACGGACCTTCAACGCTTATTTTACGCTGCAGTTCATGGCTCATTTTTGCTAACATCTGAGGTCTCCTCGCAATGTTCCGGCTCCATTCGGTCCCAAGGATCTATTCACGCCCCTCCCCGAGGCTATAGCCCACCCTGCTTTTTGTAATTTCATGCTGGACTAACTTTGGGATCGGACCTTCTTGACGCTTTTATTTTTGGGAAATGGCAAAGGTTCATGCCTATGTTTGACACACTTGAGACCTCGGCATCGTCTCGGGCTCCCATCTCCAAGTCCCATGGACGATCCTGCTCAGGCCCCCTCCCCCTGCTGGCTATAGCCACCTGCTTGGGCATTTTTTATGGGGACTAACTTAGACTTGGACCTTCTAAGGCGTATTTTGCTGGTAGTGTCTGCCGCTCATTTTTTATAAATCCATATCCCTCGCAAACTGCTCCCATTCCCACTCTCAAGTGGATCTAACTCTTGGCTAGCCCTCCCCCATAGCTATAGCCCAATCATGCTTTTTAAGTAATTTTATGATGATCATCCTGGGGATTTGGATCCACGGCCATTTATTTTGTGACATCTATACCCCTCACAAAACTGCCCACCGGGAAGCTTCTATGGACGAACTGGCTATTTCCCCTCAAGGCTAGCCCACCCGCTTTTTTGGGCCTTTTGAGATGGATCAACTAGATCGACCCTGACGATTTTTTACACAAGTAAGCACCATGCCTATTTTGCACACCTGAGGTCTTCAAGAACAACTGCCCCATTCCATCTTAGCGACGAATCCTACAGCCTGAGGCCCTGCTACAGCCCACCTGCTGGGCATTAAGTGACCTAACTTTGGGATCGTGACCTTCACGATGCTGGCGCTGCAGTTCCTCATGGCCTATTTTTTGGCACACTGAGCCCCTCAGAAGTCCGGCTCCATCTCTCTGCACTTCCTACGTGATTTGACCCATGCAGCCCCTCCTCAAGGCTATAGCCACCTGCTGGGCATTTTCCAAGGATCTAACTGGGATTGGTCTCAAGACATTTTTTCATGCTGCAGTTCCTCAAGGCCCATTTTGGTACACTTGAGGTCTCGCAGTCTCGCTCTATTCTCAGCTCGGCTGGACGGATCTCACAGCCCCCTCCCAGGCGAGGCCCACCTGCTGGGCATTTCACATGGACGAACTTGGGATGGGACCTTCTGGCGCCTATTTGCACACACGATTTTCGTGAAAAGTCTGGCCCCATTCCAGTCCTGGAGAAATTTGGCCACCCCTTCCCTGCTATAGCCCAATTCATGATTGGGCTTACAAGTGGATCTAACTTTGGGACGGACCTTCGATGAGCCACAGCTGGCAAGCACCATGCCTATTTTTTTTGCACACGGAGGTTCCCTCAAAGTCCGTCAGATTCCCGAGTCCGGGATCTAACTTGGCCAGCCCTCCCTGGCTATAGACCACCCGCTTTTTTTGGGCCTTTTCATGGACGAACTTTGGGGACGGACCTTCGACGTTTATTTTGGCGCTGCAGTGCCTCATGGCTCATTTTGGCACACACACCCAGGCCCCTCGCAATGTCTGCCTCATTCCCGAGTCCCGGCTGGATCTAACTTTGGCCAGCCCCTCCCCAAGGCTATAGCCCGTTGGCATTTTATATGATCTAACTTTGGTGATGGGACTGGCGCCTATTTTTGTTAACGGAGGCCCCTCGCAGTCTGGCCCCATTCCTAATCCATGGATCTAATCCCACAGCCCTTCCCCACATAGCCCACCCTGCTTTTTGGCTTTTTTATATGGATCAACTTTGGGGACGGACCTTCTGCTTATTTTGCTAAAGGCAGTGCACCATGACCTATTTTTGCACACGGAGGCTCCCCTCTGCAAAGTCTGCTGCATTCCGAGTCCGGGCGGACGATTCCCACAGCCTCCCCAAGGCTATGACTAATCTGCTGGGCCTTTTTCGAGGCGGATCATCCTTGGGGACGGGACCTCTTGGGCTATTTTGGCTGCAGTGCTCAAGGCTTCATTTTTGGTAAACTGAGTCTCAAGAACGTCTGCCCCATTCTCAGCCTCCTACGGACGAATCTCATTAGCCCTCCCAAGGCTATATTCAATCTGCTTAAGCATTTTTATATGATCTAACCTAGATGGGGAATTCTGGGAAGTTTTATTTTTGGGGCATAATCGGAGGCCCCTCACAGAAGTCTGGCCCCATTCCAGTCCCAAGTGACGATCCTTGGCCAGCCCCTTCCCAAGGCTATAGCCCAACTGCTGGGCTTTTTTCATGACGAATTTTTGGGGATCTGACCTTCGGGCGCGATGCTTGGGCTGCAGTGCCCGCGGCTCATTTTTTTGCAGAGGTCTCGCAGTTCCGGTCAGATTCCGAAACCGCGACACCAGCCAGCCTCCTGCTGGCTGAGAATCACCTGCTGGGTTTTTTGAGGCGATTTAATCCTAATGGGACCTTCTTGACGATGGGCGCTGCAGTTCAAGGCTCATTTTTTTGGCACACGTAGGCCCCTCAGACTGCTCCATTCCCAGTCCCGGGCGGATTTACTTGGCCAGCCCTCCCCGCGTTATAGCTCCAAATTCGTTGGGCATTTTTCCTCAAGGACTAACTTGGGGATCGGGACCTTCGGCGACATTTTCGGCGCGGGCAGTTCGCCTGGCTTGCACACGAGGCCCTCGCGAAAGTCTAGCTCCATTTCAGCCCGTGGATCAACCGCCAGCCTCTCTCCCCCAAGGCTATAGCTCAATTCATGGCATTTTATGGCGGATCTAACTTTGGGACGGAACCTGGCGCCTATTTTGGCACATCGAGGCCTCTCTCAAAGTCTGGCTCCCCATCTCAGTCCCGCGGATCTAACTGGCCAGCCCTTCCCCCAAGGCTATAGCTCAATCTCATGGCTTGGCGATCTAACTTAGACGGGCCTTCTGCTTATTTTGGCGCTGCAGTGCTCTCATGGGTTTCGCACACGGATGTCTCGCAGCCTGGCCGCATTCGAGTCCGGCGGACGATCCGGCTGCCCCACCGTGGCTATAGACCACCCGCTTTTTGGCCTGAGGCGGACTAACTTGGGGACGGACCCTGGACGTTTATTTTGCTGCAGTGCCCGCGCTCATTTTTGCACACGGAGGCTGCCCTCGGAATGTCTGCCCTATCTGAACCGTGACAACTGGCCAGCCCTCCCCCAAGCAAGCAGCCCACCTGCTTTTTGGGCATTTTTATGGGCGGATCTAACTTTGGGGGATGGGACCTTGGCGCCTATTTTTGGCATGAATGGAGGTTCCCCTGCAAAGTCTG
The DNA here is from genome assembly GCA_030448925.1 of Citrus cavaleriei. Classification (NCBI taxonomy): domain Eukaryota; kingdom Viridiplantae; phylum Streptophyta; class Magnoliopsida; order Sapindales; family Rutaceae; genus Citrus; species Citrus cavaleriei. The sequence continues at coordinate 182,249 of JAUJEN010000179.1, forward strand.
GCCCCATTCCGAGTCCCATGGATTTAACTTTGGCTAGCTCCCTTCCCCCATGCTATAGCCCAATCTGCTTTTGGGCTTTTTACATGATTTAACTTGGGACGGACCTTCAAGGACATTTCTTGCTGCAGTGCCCGCGTTTTTGGCACACGGAGGTTCTCGCAAAGTCTGGCTGCATTCGAGTCCCATGGACGCATTCCCACAGCTCCCTCCCCTCAAGGCTATAGACCAATCTGCTTTTTTGGGCCTTTTGGCATGGATCAACTTGGGACGGACTCGGACGTTTATTTTGGGCGCTGCAGTGCTCACAGCATATTTTTGGCAACACGAGGCCCCTCGCAATGTCTGGTTCCCATTCCTGTCCCAAGCATCTATCCACAGCCCTCCCCCAAGGCTATAAGTAGCCCACCCGCTTTTTAAGCATTTTTGGCATGGATTTAACTTGAGAGACGGACCTCAAGGCTTATTTTTACAGTACCACGGCCTATTGTTGGCAACACGAGGCCCCCTGCAGTCTGGCTCATTCAGTCCATGGATCAATCTCTTGGCCAGCCCCTTTCCCGAGGTTGAGCCCACCCGTTGCTGGGATTTTTATGGCAGACGAACCCACCTGACCTTTGCTGGCTTGCCGAGCCAAGGCTCATGGCACACTGAGGACCTCGCAGTCCTGCCCCATTCCGAGTCCTGTGGATCAACTCGCTGGGCCCCCCAGTGCCAGCCCACCTGCTGGGCTCAAGGGCGATCACTTTGGGGATCGGGACCGCCATGGAGCGGTAGTGCCAAGGCTTGCTGTTTGACACACTGAGATTCTCGCACGTTCTGCCCTATTTGGAACCGTTGACTTAACTTGGCTGGCCTTCCAAGGCTATAGGCCAATTCGTTGGTGGCCAAGGGATCTAACTTGGGGATCGGGACCGGCTATTTTACATGGGTAGTGCCCCATGCCTTATTTTTTGGTAACACTGAGGCCCTCAGAAATCGTCTCCATTCTACCATGGATTTGATCCCCTGGCCAGCCTCCCTCAGCTATACCAATTCGTTGGGCAATTTTGCTGAGGTCTAATTAGATGGAATCTGGCGCCTCATTTTTGCAGCACACGAGCCCTTGAAGTTCCCAGCCCATTCCGTGAAGTCCAAGGGATTTAATTTGGCCAGCCCCTTCCCCTGCTATAGCCCAATTCGCTGGGCTTTCGAGGCGGATCAACTGGGATCGGACCTTCTCGATTTTATTTTATACATGCGTACCTGCGGGCTCATTTTTGGCGCCACGAGTTCCCTCGCAAAGTTCGGGTCTCCCCATTCTGCATTCCAGCGGATCAATCAATGGAGGCCCCACAGGCCCACCCGCTTTTTGGCATTTCATGATCTAACTGGGACGGACCCCATGCTTATTTTTAAGGCTGCAGTTCGCTGCCTATTTTGGCACGGAGGCCCCTCGGTGCAATGTCTGGCCTCTATTCCGAGTCCCATGATTAACTTGGCCAGCCTCCTTCTCAAGGCTATAGCTCACCTGCTTTTTGGGGTCTTCATGGGATCTGGGGGGACTGGACCTTCGACGCTTATTTTGGGAGCTGCAGTGCCCGCCAGCTCATGTTTGACACACTTAGACCTTCAAGAAACTGCCCATTCTACTCTACGATCATCCTGGCCAGCTCTCTCCCCCAAGGCTATAGCTCAATCTGCTTTTACGGCATTTTTTCATGGATCTAACTTGGGATCGGGACTCGGGCTTATTTTTGGGCGTGGCGGGTGTCTGGGCGACCTATTTTTACATCACCTGAGACCTCGCAAAGTTCGCTGGCCCATTCGAACCGGCTGACTCCAATCCTTGGCCAGCCCTCCCCCACACAGGCTCAATTCAAGTTAAGCATTGATGGGCGTGTCGAACTGGGGGACGGACCTCGGCACTTAATTTGGCGCAGTGCAGTGCCTCGCGCCTATTTTTTAGCACACGAGGCCCTCGCAGTTCTGCACCATTCCAGTCCGGGCGGATCTAACTGGCCTCCTCCCCCAAGGCTCCTAGGCCCACCCGCTTTTGGGAATTTTTATGAGGACGAATCGATGGGACTCCATGCCTATTTCGCACACCTGAGGCCCTCGCAACTGGGTTCCCCATCCCAGTCCGGCTGGATCTAACTTAATAGCCCTTCCCCTAAGGCTATAGCCCACCACAGCATTTTACAAGGCTGGTCTTGGGGATCTGGACCTTTGGGCGCTTAATTTTACAGAAGCTCATGGGCCTATTTCAAGACACCCAGGCCCTCGAGGTCTGCACCATTCCAGTCTCGGCGACGGTCGTGGCCAGCCCCTTCCCCTGGCTATAGCCACCCGCTTGGATTTCATGCAGACGAACTTTGGGGACGGGACCTGTCGGCGCTATTTTGGGCTGCTGTTCATGCCCATTTTGCACACCTGAGGCCCTCGCAGTCTCGTCTCATTCAGTCCCGGGCTGGATCTAACCACAGCCCCTCCCCCCCAAGACTCAGGCCCACCTGCTTGGTTTTCAGGCGAATTAACTTGGGGACTGGACTGATGTTATGCCACAAGTGCTGCTCCGCTGCCTATTTTTTGGCACACCTGAGGTCTCTCGCAACAAACCGTCCCATTCCCGAGTCTCCGGGATCTAATCCTGGCTGGCCCCTCCCAAGGCTCTAGCCCACCCTGCTTGGGAATTTTATGAGGATCTAGCTCGGATGGGACCTCCCGGCGCCTATTTTGCACACGGAGGTCTCTCGCAGTCCGGCCTCATTCCGAGTCCCATGGACGCATCCTGCTTAGCCCCTTCCCCCTGAAGCGCCATATAAATTTCAATCTGCTGCTGAGCATGGATTAACTGGGATTTGGACCTTTTCGGACGCTTATTTTATAAAGGCAGTGCCCGTGGGTTTGCTTATAACACGGAGGTCTCTCGCAATGTTCGGTTCCATTCCCATTCCATGAATGAATCTTGGCCAGCCGGAGGCCCCAAGGCTAGCCCACCCGCTGTGTTTCTTTAAGGCGGACGAACTTGGGACGGGACCCTTGGGCGCGATGGGCTGCCGGGTAGTGCCCATGCCTATTTTTGGCACACTTGAGGCCCTCGCACTGTCTCTGCCCCATTCAGTCCCATGACCATCCTACAGCCCTTCCCTGTTAGCTATAGCCCAATTGCTGGGCCTTTACAAGTGGATCTAATCCTAGGGACGGGACCTTCGACTTTATTTTTGGGAGCGTAGTGCTCATGCCTAAGGTGCTGCAGGTAAGAAGCAGAATCGGATTAATCTTTATAATACGTAACTGAATAGCATACTGT